>APFE031424311.1:48391-75504 GCA_000404065.3 Pinus taeda | reverse complement strand
AAAAAAAGTTCTTAAAATGTGTGGAATTCTGATATGATATTGATGTTAATGAGGTTAGTCTTTGAGGTTTTTTTAATTAAGTTTCTTTTTCTCTCCTTTTTTTAATATATTTTTATAATTATTCATAACCCGAATAAATATGTTTTTTAGTAATTTAAAAAATATTTTTTTTTTACCATTATTCATAATTGTGGATGATTTTTTAGGAAATAAGTTGTGTTTAAGTTTGAAACGTTTTTTAAATTTTTGGTAGACACAATCTATTAATTTAAGGTTTAAAATAGAAAGAAAAATAATCATCAAAATAGTTAAATTGATTTTATTTATTAGTTCAAATCAATAAATTAATGTATTTTTTGAAAAACAAAACAAAAGTTAAATATTAATAAATAAATTCTAGTAAAAAGTAAAATAATAATAAAGTAAGTCAAATGGGAAAAAGGTTAAACACAATTATAATAATGATAAAAAAAATCATGTAAAAGAATTTGTGTGGGACTACGTCTTCATCATGTCTCATATATTATTCTAATCGAGATAAAGAATTTAATAAGAAATAAACTGTGTTTAAGTTTGAGAAGTTTTTTAAATTTTTGATAGACACAACCCATTAGTTTAAAGTTTAAAATAGAAAGAAAAGTAATCATCAAAGTAATTAAATTAATATTATTTATTAGTTTAAATCAATAAATTAATGTATTTTTTGAAAAACAAAACAAAAGTTAAATATTAATAAATAAATTCTAGTAAAAAGTAAAATAATAATAGAGTAAGTCAAATATGAAAAAGGTTAAATACAATTATAATATTCATAAAAAGAATTATGTAAAAGAATTTGTCTCGGACTACATCTTCATCATATCTAATATATTATTCTAATCGAGATAAAGAATTTAATAGGAAATAAGTTGTGTTTAAGTTTGACACGTTTTTTAAATTTTTGGTAGACACAACGCATTAGTTTAAAGTTTAAAATAGAAAGAAAGTAATTAAATTAATATTATTTATTAGTTCAAATCAATAAATTAATGTATTTTTTGAAAAACAAAACAAAAGTTAAATATCAATAAATAAATTCTCGTAAGGTAAGTAAAATGTGAAAAAGGTTAAACACAATTATAATAATGATAAAAAAAGAATTATGTAAAAGAATTTGTCTGGGACTACATCTTCATCATATCTAATATATTATTCTAATCGAGATAAAGAATTTAACTGGTGACTTCACATCAAAAAATGTCTGAACAAAATACCCAATCACTACTTATTCAAAACCCCGTAAACATTATTTATTACATATTTAAAATAATAACAAAATTTATTTTAAATATCTATTAAGAATTATTTACATTATTTCAATCTCTTTATATATCATATATAAAATTTAGATATTCAAAATCTAATATATAGATTAATTAAATATAGTAATTTAAATACGTGATTTATTATACAAATTTTTAAAATTAAAATAGCATAATTGAAAAACTTTTTAAAATAAAATTTAAAGCAGCTTACTTTCAAAAAGATATATATTTAATTATAATTTTTAGGAGATTATAATTAAAATATAAAAGATTTTGTGTCAGACAGGGCTTGACCATATCATGCGAATCGGGAATGGAGAGGTTATCGGGTTGGGAATTGAGTTGTTGACGTATCATTATTCCCAAAAAGGTTCAATGCTTTTTTTGACTTGGTCATCCTCAAAATAACAGAAACAGTAGGTTACGCAACCTGCTCTATATGCCCTTATATATTGGACCTCCATTGGGCTCTACCATGCACAGCTCAACCTTCTTTCTCTTCCACGCTCTTCTTCATCCGTCTCACCTACACACGCCGAAACGCTTCCAATTTCTTTGAATCTTGCGAGCGCCTCCACTTTACCAGCTTCTCCTTCATCCACATCCAGGTACTTCTTTTATTTCAGTTTCTGCATTTCATGTTTCTGGCGTCGAAGTGGTTTATGCTTTTTCGGAAATTATTATTGGGTTCACGCGTTTTAAGTTTTCCCATCTATGAGGTTAACGCGTGGGAAACACGACCAATTTTGTGAGCTTGGTTTTTTTTTTTTTCGTTTAATTACTTTGATCAATTAAATTCCTCAATTTAGAGTTTTCTTTGCTAAGTAATTTAGATATCATCAAGATTTTCTAATATTTACTTAATAATATGATTTTGTGTTTGCGTTGCAGAGGTAGTTGTGGCAAGAACTAGAATGGAGATGAGAAATGCATGGATGAAGAATCTTTTGTTGTTTATTTTAGTTTTGGTTTTATTTTGTGGAGTAAGAGGTAGAATTGGTGGTGGTTTCTACACGGAGCATGACTCTCCAATGCCTCCTCCCGCCATGAACTCTCTAAACCCAAGTCTCCATGAGGTTCCATCGGGTCCCAACCCCATAGACTCTCCAATGCCTCCTCTCACCATGAGCTCTCTAAACCCAAGTCTCCATGAGGTTCCCTCGGGTCCCAACCCCATAGACTCTCCAATGCCTCCTCCCACCACGAGCTCTCTAAACCCAAGTCTCCATGAGGTTCCGTCGGGTCCCAACCCCATAGACTCTCCAATGCCTCCTCTTGCCACGAGCTCTCTAAACCCAAGTCTCCATGAGGTTCCATCGGGTCCCAACCCCATAGACTCTCCAATGTCTCCTCCCACCATGAGCTCTCTAAACCCAAGTCTCCATGAGGTTCCATCGGGTCCCAACACCATAGACTCTCCAATGCCTCCTCCTGCCATGAGCTCTCTAAACCCAAGTCTCCATGAGGTTCCATCAGGTCCCAACCCCATAGACTCTCCAATGCCTCCTTTCGCCATGAGCTTTCTAAATCCAACTCTCCATGAGGTTCCATCGGGTCCCAACCCCATAGACTCTCCAATGCCTCCTCCTACCATGAGCTCTCTAAACCCAAATATCCAATTCTAATCCCATTAATTCTACAAAACCAATAAAATATTTAAGCACAAACCTTCTAAAAGTACTCTTCAATCCCGCTTCTATCCAGCATAAAGTTCCTTGTATTCCCAAGTCTATCTCATTCCACTATCCACTAAAAAAATGTGTCTTATGTCGAGCATGAAGTTCCTTCTAGTCCCAACTCTATCTCATTCTACTATCAACTAAAAGGTGTATCCACTAAGTCTTTCTTCTCATGCATAAAAAGTACTATGTGACAATGTTTTTGTGAAATAACCACATGTTTTTGATCTACAAGGATCTAATGGCATATGATTTCAGTCTAATAGCATTTTGACAAATAGCATTTCAATGTTTCTCTCTATCATTTACTACGCATTATGTTTCACTTTTAATTTACTACGCATTATGTTTCATTTTTAATTTACCTTTAAAAGGCTAATTATTAATTATTAATTATTAAAGAGACCGTTCACTAGTTTAATGAGATGTAATGTGGCTCCATTTGTGTGATTATTTTTCCACATATTTGTGTTTCACTAATTTATTCTACTTTAACAAACCGTAATTATAAGATTCTCGACTTGTTATAACATTCTGATTTTTCAAATATAATTTTTTTTTAAATAAAAATAACGTTTCTTGTTCCAAAATATTTAAGTATATCATCATGTTTCTTTTACTATATCTAATAAGTTTTTATCCGTTTATGTTTATTTTACTATATCTAATAAGTTTTTATCCGTTTATGTTTTTATGGGTTTGTACTGATTTTAAATCATTTTTAATTTCTTTTACACAATGTAAGTATAATATTTTTATTTATTTGTTGGGAAGAAAGTTGTAAATGGTTATTATTTTATATATGACCAAAAAATGATAAAAACAAGTTTTGGAAAATTAAAATAAATTGTAAAATTGTAAAATTTCCTTAAATAAAATAAATAATACAATGTTATTAATTATTAATATTAATATAATACTATTAAAAAAATTAGAGAGAAAAAAATATTATTAGATTCAAAAATAAGGGATGATAAATCTAATTTATAGAGAAAAAAATATTATTAGATTAAAAAATGAGGGATGATAAATTTGATTTATAATGAATAATGGTAATACAATTTGAAAATCATAATTGATAACTCATGAAAGTTGAGCTAAATTTTGGAATATCCACAGTAGTGATTATGTTTTGCGGACGTTTCTAATCCCAAAGAGATCCATCCTGAAATTTAGCTCAACAAAAGCTAACCACAAAAATTTGAAATTCAAAACTCATGAATGGTTATTAAGTTAATTTCGTATAACTAATTAATACTTTTTTTCCGAGTTATATGTAATTATCTAGTGATATCATAATATGAATTAGATTATTTATTTTATATAAAAATTTGGATATAATATTTTACAAAATAAATAAGTAAACTTACTTAAAAGAATATAATATAATATTTAATAAGATATGATATTTTCTTTTCTTCTTAAAGGTTCATTCTATAGGGCATATCTTAATGGATATTGATAATGATCAGCATCCATTCTCAAATATACATAAGTAGTACAATTATATTAAAGATATTAATGTGGTTAATATTGTTGAAGGCTTCATCTATATGGACTATTAATAGATATATAACAAAAGAAACTATTGCAACAAAAATATTATTATTAACTTTGATTTTACATGATCCTTAAGAATCTCAGGTCTTGATAAAAATACAAAAGCGTTGAAGAGTTTTTATCTTTTACGACCAAGATATAGGGCAGTTTTTCTAAATTTAGGTATGCTTTGAAATTTCATGGGAAATTGGTGAGCGATCGGATATCAATTTTTTTTTTAATTTATTAAAAATCAGTGCAACCTAATAAACTTTCTAACACACTACAACCATTGATAATCATGCAGAGGAAGCATATGCTCAACATATTTCCTTGTGAATCAATCCAAAGCATTAATTTTAAAAAAAAAAAAAAATCAATAGATCTTCATCCACCTTAAGTTAAAATAAGAAGCCTTCAACTAATTATAGTAATAGTATTTAATTTAATTTTTAAAATTATGATTTAATCCGACATTAAATTCGTTTTTAAGATTTATTTATTTGTTTTGAATCTATTTTCATGTTGTTTTAATTAGGACATGCACATTTTTTAAATCACTTAATTTTTTAATCAACTTTCTTTCTTTTCTCCAACCAAGTTTGTATTTTGAAGTGATTTATTTCACTCAGTTTGAACATATCTAAAATTAAAACTTGATTACATTTTCTTAAACAATTATTTGTTAAGTTTAGTTACAACTCATTGAATTTATATTTTAATTAATTATATCACAAAAAATATTTATTTATCGCATTATATTTTAAATTGAAATTCAATAAATTATATTAAGAAAATTTACATGTTTTAAGTGAATCTAGTTAATAATGGTTGTTTGGGAGAAATGTTGTTATCCTCTCTAGTTAGATTCAATTATCTCATATGGCATATTCAACTAATAATGAATATTACTTGTAATGAATTTAAGCCATATAGTTTTTGTTCATATTAAAAATTCTAAAGAATTCAAATATTAAAGGAATTTAAAAAGAATTCAAATATTAATAAATAAATTTTAGCAATGAAGTAAAATAATAATATAAAATAAGAGAAATGTAAAAGAATCACAATTATAATAATTATCAACAAAATACTTATGTAAAAGAAACTTGTTGGAAATAAACTAAGAAAATAATTTTTAATTATATATTTAAAATAATAATAAAAATATTTATTTTTAATATCTATTAATGATTATTCATATTACTTCAATATTTTATTTACTAGTGATAAATAATAATTATATATCTATATCTATATATATATTATATTATATTATATTTATATATATATTTTTTATATAATATATTATTATATACACCGGCATAAGGCATTCTCCTCTGAAAACAACTTCCCTCTCCAGTTATGTGTACAATCCTGTGTCTTTGATTTAGATGTTAGAGGATTAAAATAGTTTGAGCCATTTGATTAATTCGACCGGTATTAAATTATTTACAAATTTAGTTATAAATTATAAGACTCGCGATGTAGGTCGACCTCGCTCTTTCTCGACACTATCAATCGAGTGGAATTCTTCTGCTAGATCGACGATGCAAAACTAGAGAAGAAGTCATGACGCAGAGATGGAGATGATGGCTAATGCTTGCTCTGCCATGCCATGGCTTAGGGCATTATTCCTTCTCTTAACATCAACAAAATTAGGCATGATCATAGAGAATGCTGAAAAGGTGAATTCGATCCCCATTCTCTAAAGCATGGTGATCCCCTTGTTATCTCTTGTTATGCGTCAGGCGATGGGCACCACTACCCTCTCATAAAATGGCAGCCATGCAATGAGAGTTAGCAGGGAGAAGATTGAGAACGATCCTACAGGTATTTGGAAGTTGTTGGAGTTGAGCCTCCTATCCATGGTCTTCGCCTGTAGAATGACGAACATGTTTTTTTTTGTGACCGTGACTTGATTGGATATTTCGCAGGAGAATATGGGCATTGTTCACATAATAGTTTTGAGCCCCTCGATGTATTCGATGGCATAATCCTCTGCAAGGCAACCTTCCTCCAAATATCTGGGCTACACCAATCCTACAAATATTTTCAGCAGTTATTGTAAATTTATCAGGAAATCTTCCTTCCTATGCACATTGCAATTTTGTATACAAGTTTGACCTGTAGGGCAATAGGATTTCTGGTAGCATCCCTAGAAGCATTGTCAAATGCCAAAAGCTGGTGTACATTGAATTGAGCCAAAATAATTTGACTGGAGTGAGCCCTCATGAACTAGCAAGTCTTCTTTGCCTTGATGTTCTTCATCTGTCCCATAATGCCCACACAGGGATGGTTCCCCTAGAATTCCAAAATTGTGTTCCCTTAGAATGTTTCAATGTCTCCTTCAATCATCTCTCAAGCCCTGTGCCTTCAGATGGGCTTTTCAGAAGCATAGACAATAATGTTTTCGTAGGAAACCCAGGTCTTAGTGGCAAAGTCCTAGCAGAGTCTCAATGCATGAGTTTAAATGACCCTTAACTCACTTATTCCTCATATTACATGCTATATACTAAGAATACATTTTGTAATATATGGGAGATTATATGGTTGCTTAGTCTAGTAGTATTCATTCTCATAGTTGGAAAAACATGCTGCTATAACCAGTTTATAGGTCATGCTGGTGGTGGGAAATACAAGGAGGAAAAGCTTCAAGAGGACCAATGGAATATGACTGCCTTCTAAGAACTGAGTCTTACAATGGAAGATGTTCTGGAGCATTTGGAGAGTGCTCACATGGTGGGAAGTGGAGAAACTAGCACAGTTTACAGAGAAGAAATGCTAGTAGGCAAAGTGATTGTTGTGAAGAAGTTGTGGAGAGTTGATAAAGAAGATATTAATCAGAAGAAAGCAGTATTAGCAAAGGTTGAAGTTCTCAACCTACACTATGAAGAGAATCTAGCATAATCTTGCATGTCTCTGTAAGGCCAATATGGTTGCAGCACTATGAGATTTTATGATACTAGGAGGGTCCTTTTCCAATTTAATAGTATGTGTCCCTCAAAGGCATATTACAATTGATCACAAGCCTTGGAAAACTTCTCTCACACAAACTTGTGCAAAATCCAAACACATATGCAAGTGTCATTGGAAATACTTACAAGTGTCCTTTGCTGCAAATGATAATTATATATATTTTTAATTTTTAATTATTTTATTTATGATAACTATTCTCTAGTTTTTAATATACTATTAAGTTATTATTTTGGCATGAAGAGTATTTTCATTGAGTATTTTTATAAATTATCATAAGAATATTTTTCTTTATCATTTGACTTACAATAATTAGTAGATAAATTAATTATATATTTTAAATTCAAAACACATTTTAATTTTAATATCAACTATCAATAAAATAATTATATTTTAAAAATAAAACATATTTTAATTCCAGTATAATTTTTACATTATATGAATATGGTGTGTATATTTATGAATTAAAATTATTAATGCACTAGATTATATTGTGATAAAATTTTATGATAAATATAATTTGAAGGGCAGTTTTAATTTTGGCCTTTCTCACTGAAATTTAGTAAACACAATTTTGGATAAAATTAAGATTTATTGTTATTTAAAAATGATTTTTAAATACATAAATGGATTCAATGCTCTAAACTCTTCCAATACTGGAATTCTGTAAATTACACGACTCAATTATGATTTTAAGAAATTCCTATAAAATTTATAACAAAGTGAATCACGAAAACATACTAAGAGAAAAAGAAAAAACATCTAATGTTTAGATATGCGTTATTTAAATACCAATTTTTGGTAAATAATAAATTATGATTAGTGAGATAACCTGTGCCATATTGATGAGTAAGTGCAACAAAGGAGGCATGCTTATGGAATGTCATTTTCTAGAATACAAAAGTCAATGAGAATGATGATGAGAATTTTCTTTGTAGTGTTATGGTTCTGAGGGCATTCAATGCTTTGACTCTTCAGTTTTGTAGGACATGTGTTTTTTTCTCGATTTTTATGTCGACGATGTAGCTTCTTTGTTAATTGGTATCTGGAATGTTGGATTAATCACAATTTTCCATGCTACATAAACACGTACCCAATTCTATATTTGTTTGCACACTTTCAAAGTTTCACAAAACAGACTGCTTCTATGATTAAATTTTTAAAATCTGAGACAACCAGGTAGCCACCAAGGTTTTGATGTAAAACTTCTAATGAGAATAAGAACAATTCATTCAACTAAAACATTAATCTTTGAGAAATTCAATAAAGCATTTGACCTATGTGTAGGTAACCAGTTAGTTTCACTTATCCTCTTCTCTAACCCGTTCACAAGAGAAATCCCTTATAATCTTACAAATTGTCCCACGCTGCACAGAGTCGGGATTCAGTAAAACAAGCTCAGTGGCCACATTTATTTTGGATTGGGAAAGCTTGAAAAATTGTCCTTGTAGAAATGTCATGGAACAATCTCACTAGATATTTTCCTTCTGATCTCTTTAATTCACCTACAATAGAGTACCTAAATGTTTCTTATAATCTGATGCAAGGAAGCCTTCCTCCAAATATCTGGGCTACACCAATCCTGCAAATATTTTTATTACCTTTTGCAAATTTATCAGGAAATCTTCCTTCCTCTGCACATTGCAATTTTTGTATACAAGTTTGAACTACAGAGCAATAGGATTTTTGGTAGCATCCCCATAAACATTGTTAAATGCCAAAATATGGCGTACATTGTATTGGGCCAAAATAAGTTGATTGGAGTGATCCCTCCTAAAATGGAAAGTATTCCCTGTCTCAGTGTTCTTCATCTATCCCATAATGCCCTCACTCGGATGATTCCACTAGAATTCTAGAATTGTGCTCCCTTAGAATGTTCAAATTTCTCTTTCAATCATCTCTTAGGCCCTGTGCCTTTAGATGGGCTTTTCGAAAGCATAGACAACCATTTTTTCACAGAAAACCCAGGTTTCTATGGCAGAGTCCTAGCAAAGTGTCCATGCTTAGATTTAAATGACCCTTACCTCACTGCTTCCTCATATTACATGCTAGATACTAAGAAGAAATTCCATAATATATGGGAGATTATATGGTTTCCTGGTTTAGCAGTATTCATTCTCATAGTTGGAAAAACATGTTACTATAACTATTTTATAGGTCATGCTAGTGGTGGGAAATATAGGGAGGACAATCTTGAAGAGGACCAATGGAAGATGACTACCTTCCAAGAACTAAGCTTTACAATAGAAGATGTTCTGGAGTGTTTTGAGAGTGCTCACATGGTGGGAAGTGGAGCAACTAGCTCAATTTATAGAGAAGAAATTCCAGGAGGCAAAGTGATTGCTACGAAGAAGCTGTGGAGAGTTGATAAAGAAGAGATTAATTGGAGGAGAGCAGTATTAGCAGAGGTTGAAATTATCTACCTACATTATGAAGAGTATCTAGCAGAATCTTGCATGTCTCTGTTTCTTGTGCTTATCCTTCAGATTCCAATTGATTAAAGGCCTTTAGAGCTTCATTAATATTACCATACTTATAGAATGCACTTACAAATATGCTATAAATATCACTACTTGCAATGTAATCCTTGTCAAGAAATAAGCTATGGAAAGGAGGCCCTATTTATGTTTATGATTGTAAATAAGTTAAGCATCGGTCTAGTGTATTTTTTTTACCTATAGTTATAAATGGGATATCAAAAAATTCAATATGTATAGTGAAAAGAGCACCCAGGTCTAGCAATCGATCTATGATGCATGATAATTTTTTTAGCAATTTTCCATCATTCCCTATAGCATAATTTAATACATTTTGAAGGCTTTGAAGTCACTACAGATATGACATAAAAAAATTCTCTTGTGTACTAGCATCATATCTCATGTTATTATAATTGGTTTGAAGTGAGATAACTTGTGCCATATTGATGAGTAAGTGTAGTGAAGGAGGCATGTTTGTGGACTGTTGTTTTTTGAGAGTACAAAAGTCAATGAGCACGATGATGGGAATTTCTTTTGTAGTTTTATGATTTTGAGGGAATTTAATGCTTTGATACATCCGTTTTGTAGGACATGGAGTTTTTTTTGGATTTTTATGTTGATGAATTAGCTTATTTGTTAATTGGTATCTAGAATATTGGGATTAATCACAGTTTTCCATGCTACATAAACATGTACCCACATCAATATCTGTTTGCCTGCTTTCAAAGTTTATGATCATTATGTATTCGTTTACCAGGATTGTTGTCCATTTTTGAGTAATTGCTTCACAAAACAGCCTACTTCTATGAATTAAATTTTTAAAATATGAGAGAACCAGGTAGCCACCAAGGTTTTGATGTAAACTTCTGATGAGAATAAGAACAATTCATTCAACTACAACATTAAGCTTTGAGAAATTCAATAAAGCATTTGACCTATGTGCAGGTAACCAGTTAGTTGCACTTATCCTTTTCACCAAGCAGTTCACAGGAGAAATCCCTTATAATCTTACAAATTGTCCCACTCTGCACAGAATTAGGATTCAACAAAACAAGCCCAGCGGCTACATTCCTTTGGGATTTGGAAAAATTGAAAACTTGTCCTTTGTAGACATGTCATGGAACAATCTCACTGGATATTTGCCTTCTAATCTCTTAATTCACCTACACTAGAGTACGTAAAAGTTTCTTATAATCCTCTTCAAGGCAACCTTCCTCCAAAAATATAGGCTACACTAATCCTGCAAATATTTTTAGTAGCTTTTGCAAATTTATCAGGAAATCTTCCTCCCTTGCACATTGCAACTTTGTATACAAGTTTGAACTGTAGGGCAATAGGATTTCTTGTAGCATCCCCAGAAACATTTTCAAATGAAAAAATATGGCTTACATTGAATTGAGCCAAAAGAACTTGACTGGAGTGATTCCTCCTGGACTGGAAAGTATTCCCTATCTCGATGTTCTTCATCTATCCCATGATCCACTCATAGGGATGATTCCCTTAGAATTGCAAAATTGTGCTCCATTAGATGTTTCAATGTCTCCTTCAATCATCTCTAAGGCCCTCTACCTTCATATTGGCTTTTCAGAAGCATGGACAGTAATTTTTTCATAGGAAACCCAGGTCTCTATGGTAGAGACCTAGAAGAGACTCCATGCATGAATTTAAATGACCCTTACCTCACTTCTTCCTCATATTACATGCCAGTACTAAGAAGAAATTTCAAAATATATGGAGATTATATGGTTGCCTGGTCTAGAATTATTCACTCTCATAGTTGGCAAAGGAAGCCCTATTTATGTTGATGATTTTAAATAAGTTTAAGCCTCGGTCTAGTCTATATTTTTTACATGTAGGTATAAATGGGATATCAAATAGTTCAATATGTATAGTGAAAAGAGCACCTAGATCTAGAAATCGATTTATGATGCATGATAAACTTTTGTAGTAGTTTTCAAGTGTTCCCTGTAGCATAATTCAATACATTTTGAAGGCTTTAAAGTCACTACAAATATGATGTGAAACAGAGCTCTTGTATACTATCATCATATCTCATGTTATCATAACTGGTTTGAAGTGAGATAACCTATGCCATATTGATGAGTAAGTGTAGCAAAGGAAGCATGTTTGTGGACTGTTGTTGTTCCAGAATACAAAAGTCAATGAGAATGATGATGATAATTTTCTTTGTGGTGTTATGGCTATGAGGGAATTCAATGCTTTGACACTTCAATTTTGTAGGACATGGGTTTTTTTGTTTAGATTTTTATGTTGACGAAGTAGCTTATTTGTTAATTGGTATCTGGAATGCTAGGATTAATCACATTTTTAAATGCTACATAAACACGTACCCACATCTATATCCATTTTCCCACTTTCAAAGTTTATGATGATTATGTATTTGTTTACCAGGATTGTTGTCTGTTTTCAAGTAATTGTTTCACAAAACAGATTGCTTCTATGAATTAAATTTTTAAAATATGATATAACCAAATAGCCACCAAGGTTTTGATGTAAAAATTCTGAGGAGAATAAGAACAATTCATTGAACTACAAAATTAAGCTTTGAGAATTTTAATAAAGCATTTGACCTATGTGCAGGTAACCAATTAGTTGCACTTATCCTCTTCTCCAACCAGTTCACAAGGGAAATCCCTTATAATCTTACAAATTGTCCCACTCTGCGCAGAGTCAGGATTCAACAAAACAAGTTCAGTGGCCACATTCATTTCGGATTTGGAAAGCTTGAAAACTTGTCCTATGTATACATGTAATGGAAAAATCTCACTAGATATTTTCCTTCTGATCTCTTTAATTCACCTACACTAGACTACCTAAATGTCTCTTATAATCCTCTATAGGGAAGCCTTCCTCCAAATATATGGGCTACACCAATCCTGCAAATATTTTCAACAGCTTGTGCAAATTTATTAGGAAATATTCCTTCCTTTACACATTGCAATTTTGTATACAAATTTGAACTGCAGAGCAATAGGATATCTGGTAGCATCCCTAGAAACATTGTCAAATGCCAAAAGTTTGTGTACATTGAATTGAGCCAAAATAAGTTGATTGTATTGATCCCTCCTTAGCTGGAAAGTCTTCCCTATCACAAAGTTCTTCATCTGTCCCATAATGCCCTTATCGGGATGATTCCCCAAGAATTCCAACATTGTGCTCCCTTAGAATGTTTCAATGTCTCCTTCAATTATCTCTTAGACCATGTGCCTTCAAATTGGCTTTTCAGAATCGTGAACAATAATGTTTTCATAGGAAATCTAGGTCTCTATGGCAGAGTCCTAGCAGAGTCTCCATTCATGAATTTAAATGACCCTTACCTCACTTCTTCCTCATATTATATGCTAGATACTAAGAAGAAATTTCATAATATATGGGAGATTATATGGTTGCCTAGTCTAGTAGTATTCATTCTCATAGTTGGAAAAAAATACTACTATAACCAGTTTATAGGTCATGCTAGTGGTAGGAAATACAGAAATCTTGAAGAGGAGAAATGGAAGATGACTTCCTTCTAGGAATTGAGCTTTACAATAGAATATTTTCTTGAGCATTTGGAGAGTGCTCACATGGTGGGAAGTGGAGGAAATGGCACAGTTTATAGAGAAGAAATTCCAGGAGGTAAAGTGATTGTTGTGACGAAGTTGTGGGGAGTTGATAAAGAAGAGATTAATTGGAGGAGAGCAATATTAGCAAAGGTTGAAATTCTCAACCTACACTGTGCAGAGTATCTAGCAGAATCTTGCATGTCTTTGTAAGGCTAATATGGTTGCAACACTATGATATTTTATGATACTGTGAGGGTCCTTTACCAATTTGATATTATGTGTCCCTCAAAAGCATCTTACAATTTTTCATAAGCCTTGGAAAAATGATCTAGTGCAAAATTGTGCAAAATCTAAACACATATGCAAGTGTCATTGGAAATGCTTACGACGTCTCCTTTGCAACATGTGTTGCAAATGATAATTATATATATTTTTAATTATTATTTATTATATTTATGATAACTTATTCTCTTAGTTTTAAAATATTATTAATTTATTATTTTGGCATAAAGAATATTTTCATTGAGTATTTTTATAAATTATCATAAGAATATTTTTCTTTGTCATTTGAACCTTACAACTAATCCATAGATAAAATAAATATATTTTAAATTCAAAACACATTTTAATTCCATATCAACTAATCCATCAATAAAATAATTATATTTTAAGTTCAAACATATTTTAATTGCAATACATTTTTTACATTATATGAATATGGTGTGCATATTTATGAATTAAAATTATTAATGCACTAGGTTATATTCTAATAAAATTGTGTGATAAATATAATTTGAAGGGAAATTTTAATTTTCACATTTCTTACTAAAATCTAGTGCTTACAATTTTGGATAAAAATAAGATTTATTGTTATTTAAAAGTGGTTTTAAATACATAAATGGATTCAATGCTCTAAACTCTTAGAGTAATAGAATTTTGTAAATTACACTACTCACTTATGATTTTAAGAAGTTCCCATAAAATATATAACAAAGTGAATAAGGAAAACATACTAATAGAAAAATAAAAAAACATCTAATAGTTAGATATGTGTTATTTAAATACCAAATTTTGGTAAATAATAAATTATGATTAATGAATAATTGAAATTTGTGTTGAAATAAATAGATATGACTAAAACTCTCTTTATATTTCATATATAAAATTATATAAAATTGAGATATTCAAAATATAATACATGAATAAAGGAAATAAATATAATTACTTAAGCATGTAATTTATTAGCATATTCATAAAAATTTAAATTCGAAGTATTATAATTTAAGAATATTTCCAAAATGAATTTTAAAATTTAATGTAGTCTCCCCAATGCCTCCTTTCCCTAGGAATTGTCTAAACCCACGTCCCCATGAGGTTCCATTAGGTCCCAACACCATAGACTCCAATGCCTCCTTTCCCTAGGAGCTCTCTATACCTCCTTTCCCTAGGACTCTCTAATGCCTCCTTTCCCTAGGAGCTCCAAAAACCCAAGTCTCCATGAGGTTTCATTAAGTCCCAGTATCCTAAACTCTCCACTGCCTCATTCCCCAGGATCTCTGTAAAGCCAAGTCTCCATGAGGTTCCATCAGGTCCTAATACCATAAACTCTCCAATGCATCCTTTCCCCAGGAGCACCCTAAACCCAGGTATATTTGAGGTTCCATTATGTACCAACACCATATAATCTATAACACCTCCTTTCCCTATGAGCTCTCTAAACCCAGGTGTCCATGAGGTTCCATTAGGTCTCAACATTATAGACTCTCCAATTCCCCCTTTCCTTAAGAGCTCTCTAAACCCATGTCTCCATGAGGTTTTATCAAGTCCCAACACCATCGAATATCCAACACCTCCTTTCCCTAGTATTTCTCTAAAACTAATTCTCCATGAGATTCCATAAAGTCCCAACACCATAGACTCTCTAAAGCCTTCTTTCCCTAGGATTTCTCTAAACCCAAGCCTTCATGAGGTTTCATGAGGTCCCAACACCATAGAAGCTCTAACGCCTACTTTCCCCAAGAGTTATCTAAACTCTTTTCTCCATGAGGTTCCATTAGGTCCCAATACAATAGGCTCCCCAATGCTTCCTTTCCCTAGGATCACTCAATTCTCCATGAGGTTCCATTAGGTTCCAACACCATAGACTCTCTAATTCCTCCTTTCCCTAGGAGCTCTCTAAACCCTAATCTCCATGAGGTTCCATCAGGTCCTAACACCATAGAATCTCCAACACCTCCTTTCCCCATGGGCTCTCTAAACCCAAGTCTCTATGAGGTTCCATTAGGTTCCAACAACATAGACTCTCCAATGCCTCCTTTCCTGACGATCTCTCTAAATCTAAGTCTCCATGAGGTTCTATCAGGTCCCAACACCATAGATTCTCTAAGGCCTCCTAGTGCCATGAGCTCTCTAAACCCAAGTCCCCATGAGGTTCCATCAGGTTTGAACAGGTCCCAACACCATAGACTCTCTAATGCCTCCTATCACCACAAGCTCTCTAAACCAATTGTCATATCATAGTCCCATTGGCCTTACAAGAACAATAAAATATTTAAGCAAAAAGGCTCAAAAAGTACTCCTCAGTCCCACTTCTATCAAGCATAAAGTGCCTTCTAGTCCTAATTCTATCTCATTCCATTATCCATTAACATTTGTCAATAAATTTCCCCGTAAACTAAATCATTCTACTCATCCATATAAAATACTATGTGTTAATGTATTTGTGTTATAATCACAATGTTTTAAGCTACAACGATGTAATAGCATGTGATTTGACTCTAATACATTTATGTCCTTAGGTTTTATTTTGAAAAATACATTGTCAATGTTTCACTATATCATTTGCTACACATTATGTTTCACTTTTAATTTACCTTAACAAGTCAATTATTAGAGAATTTGTTCACTAGTTTAATGAGATGCAATTCACTAGTTTAATGAGATGTAATGTAGATCTCATATATGTGTTTGTTTTTATTTTCACATGTTTATGTTTCACTAATTTAATTCAATTTAACAAAATACTATTACAAAGGTTATTCCTTGTTCTAACTAGACATGAATGCATTTATTTAGTTTACCATAAAAGAAATTGTTATATTATTGACTTGTATTATAAAATGCCAATTGTTCATAGAGTTCGATTTGATTTTAAAAATAGTTTGGTTGTACCTAAATATTCCATATATAATCATGCCTATGTTTCTCTATGAACTATGTTTATATTACTCTATCTAATAAAACATTTATTTGAAAAAGAACATTTTTTTTAATAATAATTTCACTTTTTATCTTATAAGAATTAAAAGTATAATATTGGTATATATATTTGTCTCTTTACATCATTACACTGTAAGGCATTCTCTTTGGGAAGAACCCCCCCCCCCCCATCTGTCACTTTGTGCTCTTTTGCCCCATCAGATATAATGTTAGATGATTGAAAGTTCTTACACCATTAGATTCCACTGCTTTAACTGTCAACTAAATCTTGATTTGCGCAATGGTTAAACTTGTTAATCTTTATTATAACCCATGAACATATTGCAGGTACTTGGCCAGTAAGTAATTCATTCCTTCCAGTGATTAAAGTTTTTCAACAAGTCTCCAAGTTTTGAAGCTTCAGAAGGAAAACTCCATTTAGAAGCGTTATCTATGGGCAATTAAAAGAGTTGTGACTCTAGTGGGCTTTGCAGTTCACCTAGATGAGATCGCTAACTATGTGTGCTACAGATAGGATTTTCTGAGGATTACCAATTGAGAAAGTTTTACAAAATTACGAGTAGCTATCGAACTTGCACTAGTGACCACTTGCCTTTCTGTTTAATACAGATTACCCATTCCACATTCACTAATCTTCCCAGACCAACATATCTCAAGATGGTCCAGTCTAATGTCACCTAAGATGAAAAAATATACTCAGTTCGTCTGCATTCACCATATTCCATAGCAGTCCCCAGTACAACACATTGTCCCATTCCCACTTTTCGTTAAATATCCAATATGATTTCTGTCCGCATTCCATTCAATCCCACCGATGAATTCATTTTAGTTTTGGGGATGTCTTCTTTTATATTTTGGAATCGATGGAGGACATATTATTGGAGGGTGGTGTAGAGTTCGGAGTTGGCATGGGGAGGGTATGATGGCAGGGAGGGCCTCGACCGATATCAAAATATTTTAGCCACGCATTTGATGAATAAAAAATTGTTGATCGGGGGCCTGAAGCATATTATTTGTCCCTCTATCTAGATTCTGATCTCCCTCTGAAGATCTATCTGGTAGGAATTTCAAAGTTTGATAGAAGGTCGATATCACATCTTAGGAGGTTCTCATTCCCACTATCTAATACAAGGGGAGAATGAAATAAATATGTGCATATAAAAACATGGGAAAATAACACATCATAGATGTAGATGTGGAGAGCCAAGAGTTGATGTTGTCAATTATTTCTTTTTAGGTTTGGAACTGATGCATGATGCTTACTTACGATGGCACCTATTTCTAGAATTCGCTAAGCCTACGATTTTGTATAATTATGTATACATTGAATGCTGAAAAATGAAAGATATATCAGGATAGACTACTACAAAAAACTACCCCATCTTCTGAGAATAACATCCCCAACTAGACATATTGTAATAGAGGTGAAACAATTGATTCATATTCCACAAGATAAGTTGCAACTAACCCATCTATCAATAGAACATACCCTTCATTAACACCTAGCATTTCGATCCTTACTAGCATCTCCAACAGTACCCAACAGTAACAATACACCAACATTCAGTACTACTTCTAGTACACCATAACATGGGATCCCCTAGTATGTATAAGAAAGAAAAATATTGTCCGAGACACATATTATAGGGTGCTGCACAAGACACAGATTACATGTAAGAGGTACCAATTAGGAGTGATTGAGTGATTCAATCACTGGTTCAGAGAAAGCACCAAGTTCAAGTCGAACTGAGCCCATGCTGTCTGGTCCCACCCCTCCATGAGCCCATGTTGGCACCCAGGGTATGCAACCATGATGAAAACCTCCTTTGAGGCAACCTAGTTGTCTTGAAAAAGAGAAGAGAAAAACACAAAAATAATGGTAGGGACCTCAAACCTGCCCACTCATAACAGTTTTGGTTTTGCAGGTTTTCAAGAAAATAATGGACACAGAGATCAGAGGGAAGAAAACCATGAAAAACCCCATGTTTTTCTTCATTCATTTCATCTCCTCCATGAACTCCATGTTCATTCATCCATACTCATCTCCAACCATAGAAAAATCCAATTTTCAGGTAACTATGTGACTTCTACAGGATTTTCTGTAGTGACTACAGGTGTTTCTTGTAGTACTATAGGAAGTCCTGAAAATCTATAGGAATGGGAGTCTGATGGAAAAATAATGCCATTAACTTCACCATATCTCAACCAACACCCATTAATGACCATGTCACCCTCTGTGTCCATCCAAAAAATCTAAGAAGAAAAACAATAAAAAATAGAAAAAAAAAC
Source organism: Pinus taeda (assembly GCA_000404065.3). Classification (NCBI taxonomy): domain Eukaryota; kingdom Viridiplantae; phylum Streptophyta; class Pinopsida; order Pinales; family Pinaceae; genus Pinus; species Pinus taeda. The sequence goes on along the minus strand of APFE031424311.1, from coordinate 56,455 downwards.
AAAACGAAAAGAGAAGAAACAAAGGAATATCAAAGGGGCATACCACCACCAGCCCACCTCGCTTACCACTCCATGGCCACACCTTCCAATCAATCCAATATCCATTCACCTCCAAGCAAAAGAAATGCCACATAAATTCAAAAAAAGGCAGCTACATGATTTCCTGTAGCACTACATGAAACCCTGTAACAACCTATTTCGAAGCAGCAGCAGGCTCCAAGCTCAACCTTCAGCACCCATGCATTGGAAAAGGAGAAACACAACTACAGGCACTATGACACCTCTCCAAACCTCAGCAGCAATAGAAAAAGCCAACACCTGCACATCAACCAGAAGACAATCAATCAACAGAATAAAATCAACAAAAAGAGAGCAATAGAGAAGATGTACTTGAACCATGAGTAGCACTGCAGAGCCACCCTCCAGCATGCATCAACAAAGCAAAGGAAGCCACAAGTATGTCACCTCATCCACACTCTATCATAAGTATGAATATGATTTAAATTGTATGAATATGAAAAAATTTGGTTTTATAAGCGAAGGTGGCTAGTTAACTCGGCCACCCTCAACCTGATAACAAAAAGTGAAAGTGCTAGTCAACTGAACACGTGGAAATGTCACATCAAAGGGAATGAATCAGAAAGGTGGTTGAGTTACATTGTAAAAGAATGGGTGATGATTACGAGGAAGGGTTCCATGATAACTAATAGTGGGACCAACGGTCCAAAAGGAGAAATACATACTCAACCAGCCAACACATCACTCAATGAAATCGACCATAAATATAAATATTCCATAAATTTCATACAAGACATTGTTAATTTCAAGATTTTCAGAGCTGGGACTACTTGGAGGAGCCATAGAAGGAAAATCTAGTCTTGACTATCCAACAATGAGCACCTACAGGAAACACAGGGAAACTATAGGAAATAATGAGGAAAGCTAGTCTCAGCCATCCTATAGTGAGCACCTACAGGAAAACTACAAAAAATAGTGAGAATTGTAAAAAATGTTGTGAGGGGGTGCCTAGGGCCAAACAATTCAAGAATTCTCCTCAAACAAGGAATTTTAGTGAGAGGTAGGTGTGATATCCTCTGTGCTTTCATTTTTAAAGAGAAAAAGAAAATAAATTATCATTTCTTTTAGTAATTACAGTGTGCATAGAGATAGGCAGAAATGTGTGGAGGATTGTGTAGAGTGAAAGGAGAATTGTAGTCATCACCTTCCTAAACTCTATAACTCTCATCACCTAGGAAATATCTTATGTTATAGCCACCAAAACTTCATACAATCATATTGACAGAGAGAGAAGATGACATGGGGTTTCAACAAAAGGGACCCCACTAGAACAACTGGAATACATCAACATCCTCTTGTGGTAGAAATATTTATAAGACATCAATGGTTGGGATTCCTCGAGTTACTTAGGGGATATAATGATGATATAGCTAGGGAATTTGCAATGTCACTCATACCTCAAGCTAGATTTAGTGCCATTGTTGTAGTAATAGGATTGTCATTAACAATTACCACTGAAAGCATTAGTAGAATTAATACACTTCCTCTAGGTTTACAATGGAGAAAAGAGGATAAATCTAGTAGCAGTCTTGCCAAGAAGAAAATTTTCATGGAAAATGAGGAACCAATTGAGGAAAAAATGGGATTAGAAAGGATTCCATATCCTTGGGATGAAGTAAGCTATCACATTCTCAAGTATATTTCTTGTGAGGGTAGGTTCAGTATAGTCTATGGTTACCAGTTTAGACTCCTTCATGAGCTGATATTTGGAGAAGAGTTACCCTTAGACATGTACATCAAAGTACAAGAAGGGAAGAATCAATAGCTTGGACATCATGGACTGATCAAGCTCATACTAGAATATTCCCTAAACCAATTAAGAATCCCTTTTATGTGGTCAAAATTTGCAAAGATGAACAGAGAAGATGTAATTCAAGCCATTAAGTATGAAAGGGACCCTACTTCTCATGGTGAGGAAGAGGAAGAAGATCCAGAAGAAGAATTTAAATAAGAACCTGAAGAAGAAGAAGAAGACACTGAAGAAGAGGAAGAAGAGCCTCAAGAAGAGGAGTATGGAGAAGAAGAAGAACAACAAGATGAAGAAGAGGAGAAAGAATTAAATGAAAGAAAGGAAGAAAATGATAGTAGGGAAGAGGCACAAAAGGATGTATCAAGTCCTAAAATATGTAACAAGGAAGGAGAGGAATCCACAAGAAAGGAAAGCTGATGGTGCATGTCTGGGCTTCCAGTGAGTAGTGCTTCGACAACTGGAAGCGTCTCTCAAACAAGGACCTAGAGGGTTGATCTAGAGCCATGGCCCTATGCTGAAAGGGTTAGGACACAAAGGGATACTCATCCACATACATCTAAAAATCAGATCTAAAACTTTGTTTATCTGTGAAAAATATGGGGACAATACCCCTTTTACTAATCTATTGTCTAGGTTGGAATCTCTCATCAATGTGATGCTGGGGCCAAATCTTCCCTAATTTTATGGGAAGGAAGTACAATATTTTCAACTACTTACTGTGATACATCAGAACTGGGCTCACAAAAGTCGTCAGGAGTAGATCCATGGTTTTTCATTCCATTGTCTACATCAACACCCATTAATGAGGTATGGTATTTCAAAAATGATAGTTCCCACTTATCATATCTACATTTTCCACTTGATTTATGCACATATTACTCTAGTCAAGGCAGATCTAGAATTGTCACGGGGATTTCTAAACAACTATCATTAGAGCTACCTCCACATACAATTGATCTCAAAGCAGTGAGGAATCCACAGTCGCTAACTCTACATGTAAAGTAGTTCATGGTACTAGAATCAAATAAATTATATGTTACTACTCTGACACTCGATACACAAGAATCTCCAGATCTAGATCATGAGAAAGCAGATCCATATCCAGATCCAAAACTTATAGATCTTCAATCATCGAATTTGAAACTGCAAAACCGTATTCAAATTGTTTTCAACCCTCTAAACAGAAAAAAAACATTGATCTTGGTCCATTCTTCCCAAAAATTGACACATCTAAAGCTAAATATCTAGAATAATCTCAGAATTCCCATGAATCAAAATATTTTGATCTATGGTGGCAAGTCAATGTAGAATGAATGGTTTCTTCAAGAATGCAATGTCTCTCCATCATCCATCGTCATCCTAAACCTAAGATTGCAGGGAAGATCTATTGGATCAAGAAAAACAAAGAGAAGTGGGGGAATGGTAGGATCCATTCTTCCTAAAGCTACAACACCAAATCAAGGGCATAATAATAGATGTCTTTCTTTCAAATAAATCCTTAAAGGAAAATAGGCAACAACAATTACTCCAAATTAGAAACATAATACCCCTAGGCTCTATATTGTGGAACAACTGAATCAAGTGATAGAACTAAATATAGACTTATCAGAAACAAAAGATATGTGCTCCAACTATGAAGCCCTAGAGGTTACATGTAGATTCAACAGCTTCTAGCCAAAACCAATGGATTTATTCCACTTGATCCTCACAAATTGGGATCTAAATTGTGAGATTCATCTATGTTCAAAATTATTCTTCATAGAAAATTTTGGATCATTAGAAATATGAGACTATGTATTACATGAAGGACCATGGTTTTGGGGATCTACAGGACTGTTTATCCCCATGGTTTCCAAAATTTGATGATGGTAGTATCAAGAATTTTGGTCTGGGTTAGGCTGTACAATCTCCCCCTTCACTTCTAGAATCAAAAAGTCTTACAGGGTATTGGGAATCTCTTAGGGAGATACATCAATACAAATACACAAAGAATCGAAGAATGAATCTACACTTTCCCCAGAATATACGTGGAGGTGGACCTCAACAAAGCCTTGGTGGATCACATACAATTGACACACAATAAGCAACACGCAATACCTAGATTTTGATAACAGAACGTTTAGATACCAAATATGTTGACAAATAGCACACCTACAAATACATGTCTTAATGCAAAGAGAGAGACATGAAAGAAGAAGAAACCAGGAAAGCAGCCCAAAGGTTGGAAATTTCCTTCGCCAAAAGAGGAAGAGGAGGAAGAAGAACTGGAAGGCTTGTAAGAGCCCTATCCTAGGGTCTGCTAATAGATTTAGTTTCTTCTGAAATTAAATGCGATAAGAGGTAATAACTTACCTACTTACATGGCTTTTAAACAAATAAAATTTTATCATTTACATCATAATCAACATAAATTAAGGTGAGTATTTCATTTTGTTGAGGCCCCGAAAATCGGGTCGACAACAAGGGGGATACTCACCCGGCCCGGACCTTGGTTGACAACTCCTTATCCGTTTGGTATAGTTAGTCCGACTAGGGATAATGGGACTAGTTTCCCAATCTAAGGGTGTGTGTGTGTAGAGTTGGATGTTGCTGATCTAAAGTTTATATCTGAGCTACTTTAGTCTAACTCTATGCTATTGTAATCTAATGAAAACAACACATCTAATCTATGCTAACCCGGGATGTAATTCTTCCATTATGCGATCTAAAGAGATTTCAAATAATAGCTGGTAATAAAGATCATTTAGCAATTATAAGAATAGAAATCAATTAAGATGAACCACTTTGCATAAAAGGTTAAGCAAAACAGTTGTGAACAGCATATCGCATAATAAGTAATTCACACATTAAACATAAATAAATGGCTCCACCGTAAAAAAGTGCCAAATGGTAACACAAACATTCATGTAATAACATATAAAGAACTAAAAACTGTATATTGCTTTAAGAATATAAGCAGAAATGATCAAGAGATAAAAGTACCATTTATGACTGGTCCTACTCATAAGCTTCAAGCAACAATGATTTATCTTTCCTTGTTCTAATATCTACTAAGAGTGCAGAAGTGCAACACTAGTAGCAGATATCAGATGCAGACATCAATAAATCTCGATCCTTCCATTCATCAAAACCTCCTCTGAGGGTGCAAAAGTGCATGTTCTGAGAATAAGTTTTTGACAAATTTTTGGACCCTTCTCTAAATGCATGAGAAGGGTTTAAATATTGTTAACTAAATAACCTAATTACATAAATTTAGGATACAGTTTTTTTAAATGACCGCCCTCTTTCTAAGCAAACTTATTTCTCAAAATCGAATCTAATTCCTAACTATTTCTGCATTTACTCCTTGATGTTGCAAGCATTCATCATTTGCCTGGGAAGAGTCGGCTGGTTGCTTTCTGATTTTGTTTGAGTAAAGAAAATAGGAATGGCAAGTGCTGGCACTATTTTTTAGTAAATTAGAAGATATTTTTAGGGATCATCCTCTTGCTAGGTGATTTCACTGCGTATATAGTTGGTAACATCCTAAATTTCCCTCAAATTGATTCTTCTTTTGCTATCTTGGCTTCCGAACTTGCGAATGACTAAGCAAGTTAGGGACTTTGATTTCTGAACAATTTTCTTAGCGATGCACGATTAGCGCTAAGCGCTAATCGCGCATCGAAAACTGCCTCCGTTCTTTGATCCGGGCCTTTCTGATGCGTTTTTTTTTGTCTGTAGCGCCTTTTCCTTTTCCGGGCGTAAGCTTTTTCAGAATTTTGTAAACATGCTGTTTTTTGTGAGCTTTTTGCCCTGAGCGTTGGATCGCCTATTGATATCAGCATCTATTTAGTAATGCTCTGAAACCTTTGGTTCTGCTGCATGTGGTATTCGTTTATGAGGGCATCTCTTCTCTGTCTCCGAGCATTGACGCTTTCCCTTTTTCCTTAGATGTTTCCTGCGCATTGCTCCATGTTGTTTCCTGTTTTTCATTCCTGCAGTTTACGCAAAGGAAAAAGAGTTACAACAATAAATATTAACGCGAAAGCTTTAAGCTCTACGAATGCATAAAATAATGCCACCCATTGTGAACCGATTCTTCAGAAAACATAAAACTGTCCTTCATTAACGCTTTGGCGGACGTTCATTAATTTCATTTAAGGCACGCACCCAATTTTTTGGTTTATGGGCAACTTTTCTTGAATGTTGAACCGAGGAAGATTTGTGATGGGTGGTTTCTGCAACCTGCATTACGTTATCACGTTATCACATTTTTCGTCAAGATCGCGATATCGCAGATCGCAGATCGCAGCTCGTATCATCGCAGCATCGCAATTATCGCAAGATCACATTTATCGCAAGATCGCAGATCATGTTAAACTATTGTGTGCTGCTTATGCGATGTTGTGATATGCGATGCTGCATATCGGCCATCGGAGAATTATCAAGATCTTCATTTATGGGCACTTCTTGATGTATGCGATGCGATGGATTTCGTGTCGGTTTTTTCGCATTTTTTATTCTGCTCATAAAGAAATGTTTTACTCTCTTCTCGTGATGCGATATATTTTTAAGGAGTACAATACAAAAAGAATTTTTTGAATTTTTTACTAAGGGTCCCCATTTGTTTAATGTTATTTCTAACACTAAATAAGGAGGTGGGTTGTTGGTGGCGACAACAATGGCGATTCACTTGGAAGAACCAGTTATCTCTGCTTCCCTATTGAAACTTACTTCCAAAACAGAAAAATTTTCATAAATCTAAACTTTGTTATGGACAGATAGAGTACATTATGCTTTATTCTATCAATGATATTCTGTTTCAACCTCTTTTTATTCTAATTGTTTACTTCCTCAGACTTGTCCTTGTATTTACATCAGCCATTACTTGGTCTTGTAAGGATAAAATAAAGTCTTCTCTGTATGCCAGCCTTTAAAATATGCTCGTTTGTCATAGGTAGAGCCTCCAGCAGGCGTCCATAGCCTTGACAGGGTTACCTGTTACCCAGTAATGATCCTTTATCCTGTTCAAGGTGATCTACGACTTCCAAAGGAAAAAACCCGCATTTACACTTTTTCTTTGGTTTTTTTCTTTTTTTATTCTTTAAAGAACAATGTCTTGGTTTGGTAGCCAAATTATGACACAGTCATACACTTGATTTACACTCTTGCTGAACAAGCTGGCTCCTGATGAGACCCCTTGTCCTTTGATTTTAACAATCTTGAGTCATCGCCCTGTTTTGATGGACAGTATTGGCAAAGTCAGCAAGTTATAATATCTGTGATCATGATAAGCCGGCTCGTGATGAGACCTCTTATTCTTTAAGATATAGTGCTTCTTGGGTCGTTCCTCTGAATGTTGTGATTTTCTTTAACAGGGAGGAAGTCATTGCTTTCCTTAAAAAAGCTCTGGACGACAATAATAGAGTTTGAAAATAGTTGCTTTACAGAGAATCCCTATTTTGTTATTGATACCTTTCATTGTGCTGATATAAAACAATTTCTTCGCCAAAGGTTGCTTTCGTCAAAATTTTTTGGAAGTTGAAACTAGCATCATATCTAGGCTAAAGTTTTTAACTGTATCTATCAATAATAAAGTTTAGGTTCTTTAAAAATTTTGTCGTTTATACAAGAGGAAAGCTCAAAATATTTAAAGAGAATTGGTGTCTTTTCCATGAATACCTATAGTAACCATTCACAACTGGTTTTATTATTGAAAAAAAAATAAAATAAAATAAAAAATTAGAAGAATAATCTTCTATGGAAAATATATTTTAAGGATTTGTCCATTAACAGGCAGAGAATCCCTTCTACCTGCTAAATCCTGTAAGACAAATGTTTATGGACCTATGACTTCAACAATCTGAAAAGGACCAAGCCACATCTTTTGAAATTTTGTATGTTTGCCTTTTTCTTCATGTGCCTTATCCCATTTTAAAACTAAATCTCCCATTTGAAATTTTTTTCTGGTCATTATGTTTGAATCAAAAGAGGATTTTATTAGTGCTTGATGATGAGCATGGGTTTTCTTAGCTTGTTCTCGTTGTTCTTCTAATTTAATTATTTCCATTTGTCTTAGTTGTATGGAGGAAGTAGGTACTTCATCAATGTATTGTATTAAAGACAAGGAGGGAATGAATAAGTGAGTTGGAAGAACCACTTCTTTCCCATAAACTGAATTAAAGGGAGAAGTGTCGATCGAAGCTTTTTTCATTATTCTATCTGCCCATAGGGCATTTATCAATGCTTTATGCCAA
>APFE031424311.1:33494-48381 GCA_000404065.3 Pinus taeda | reverse complement strand
AGGACCAAGCCACATCTTTTGAAATTTTGTATGTTTGCCTTTTTCTTCATGTGCCTTATCCCATTTTAAAACTAAATCTCCCATTTGAAAATTTTTTCTGGTCATTATGTTTGAATGAAAAGAGGATTTTATTAGCGCTTGATGATGAGCATGGGTTTTCTTAGCTTGTTCTAATTTTTCTTCTAATTTAATTATTTCCATTTGTCTTAGTTGTATGGAGGAAGTAGGTACTTCATCAATGTATTCTATTAAAGACAAGGAGGGAATGACTAAGTGAGTTGGAAGAACCACTTCTTTCCCATAAACTAAATTAAAGGGAGAAGTGCCGATCGAAGCTTTTTTCGTTATTCTATCTGCCCATAGATCATTTATCAACGCTTTATGCCAATTCTTTTGGTTTTGGTCAACTATTCTTTTAATAATCCTGATTAGGTTTTTGTTTGTTGACTCAGCTAACCCATTACCTTGCAGATAGTAATTGGCCGAATATTTTACTTTGAACCCTCTTTTAAGTGCAAATTCCGTCATTGCATTTCCAGAAAAGTATGATGCATTATCAAACATTAAAGATGATGGTAATCCAATCCTAGTGATTATAAATTGATCTATGAATTCAATAATATTTTCAGAATTAGCTGTCTTGAGAGGAACTGCTTCTACCCATTTAGTAAAATAATCTGTTGCCGTGAGGATGTATCTATGCTATTTAGAAGAGTGAGGAACGATCTCACCTATTATGTCCAAGCCCCACTGAGCAAACGGTTGCTCGATGTTTACCGGCTGTAGTGGTAGGGATGGTTTCCTTTGTCTCCTAGCAGTAGTTTGGCAGACTTGGCATTTCCTCACGTAACTATGTGAGTCTTTGAACAGCGTAGGCCAGTAATATCCTGCACGTAAGATTTTATGTGCAGTAGCATCTCCAGCGTAGTGTCCACCTAATGGTGCATCGTGGAGTTCCTGCAAAACCTTTTCAGCTTCAGCTTTTTCCAAACATCTGAGAAGAACATAATCATAATTTTTTCTAAAAAGAATATCATTTATGAGCTGATATTGTTTAACTTTTAATCTTAGAGCTCTTTTCTTAGTGTGATCGAGGTGTGTTGGAGCATACCTGTTCTTAAGAAAATAAATGATGTCAGCGTACAACAATTCTGCATCGTTTAGGCTTACCTCACAAACTTGTACCTCTTCAGATGAATTTTCAGAAATTTGCAATGCTCCAGCCAACATTTTGCAGAAGCCTTGACCTCTTACAATGTTTGCTGGTTTGATTTCAAGGTCATATTCCTGCAAAGCAGTGATCCAATTGGCTCTTTTCTCACCCACATCCTTTTGTACTAGAAGATTTCTTACCGCTGGAAATGGTACTATGACCTTAGTATGGGTTTTAAGTAAGAAAGGTCTGAAATATTTGACAGCTTTGAAAACGGCATAAGCCTATTTCTCCACGTTAGAATAATTGAGTTCAACACCTTGTAAATTTGAGCTAAAAAACGGAATTGGAGCTTCCGCTTTTTCTTGATTTGCTTGAGTTAGAATCACAGCATATGATTTCTCTGAGGCAAATGTGTATAAAATAAAAGATTTTGAAAAATTTGGGGTTGCTAAAGATGGAGCATTAGTAATAGCTTGTTTAATCAGGTTGAATGCTTCATGTTCATCTTGACCCCATTTAAAATTTGAATTCTTTTTAATCATGTTTTGCAAAGGAGATACAATTCGTGAAAAATCAACGAATCTCTTTACAAAATTGATTTGACCAAGGAAAGATTGCATGGCTTTTTTATTATGAGGTAGGGATATTTCAGAAATTTCTTTGATTCTGTCAGGATCAATGTGAATACCAGATTTTGACACTATGAATCCTAGAAGTTTTCTTTCACTTAATGCGAAAAAAATATTTCTTTGGGTTAAGTGAAATTCCATACCTTAAACATCGTTGAAAGATTTGTTTTAAATCTTTGAGATGATCTCTTCGCTTCTTGGAGTACACTATTATATCATCCAAATAAATCACTACAGACTTATTGACTAAACCCTTGAATGCAATGTCCATAGCTCTTTGAAATGTAGCGCCATCATTGATCAACCCAAATGGCATTTTCCGATATGCGTATGTGCCCCATTTAGTTCTGAATGTGGTTTTCAACTGATCATTGGGACATACCAACACTTGGTTATATCCTGAAAATCCATCTAAGAAAGACATCAATTCTGAGCCTGTTACTGCCTGTAGTATTTGTTCCATAGGTGGAAGAGGAAAATTGTCTTTTTGGCAGGCTTTGTTAAGATTCCGAAAATCGATGTAGATTCTAATATCTTCGTTTTTCTTTAAAACGGGTACCAAATTGCAAACCCATTTGGAATGTCTGACGGGGAAAATTATTCTGGCTTTCAATAACTTGTTTAGCTCAGTTTTTATCTGATTTTCTAAATTGTGGTGGATTTTTCTCAGTTTCTGTTCGACAGGTTTTTCGTTATTGATCATAGGAATAGTATGTTGAATGATAGAAGTATCGTATGTCTTTAGTTCATCATAATTCTAGGAAAAAACATTTTTATATTGTCTCAAAAGACGAATATACGCTAGTTTTTCTTCAGGGACTAGGCTGAGGCCTAGGTTAACATTTTGTGGTTTATCATCGGTCCCTAGGTTTACTAATTCGTAGTTCAGAGTTGGACTGTAGAGCTTTGAATTGGTAGACCTTTTAAACCGATTTTTCAAATCACATAAGTCTTCTAACTTAACCACCGATTTAGGTATAGCATTATCAGTGCTATTTGGTTGTATTTGTTGATCATGATGGTATTCATCAATTATTTGATTGGAGTAGCATCCTTCAAAAGTGAGGAAATTTACAATATCAGGATTGTCATTGAATACTCTCCAATTTGTAACGTTGTCAGGGATGGACGGTCTAAAGATTAATTCTATTGAGAATCTATCTGGACTAAAATCTTCGAAGGGAATAAGCTTAGAGGCTATGTTAGCCAAAAGGTTTGCGCTTGCATTTTGGAGTCTCGGGATTGAAGAAATATTAAATGCTATGAAATGCTCAGTCAGATCTTGTACTAAAGATTGATAGTGTTTTAAATGACCAGATAAGCAATGTATAGTGTTACGTACCTGTTTGACGACAATTTCAGAGTCTCTAAAGACTTGAAGATACTTGACATTCAACCCGTTTGCTTTGTACAAGCCTTGCACCAAGGCCTCGTATTCTGCTGTATTGTTTGTGCAATCGAATTCAAGTCTACATGTAAGAATGGTCTTATTTCCTTCTGGACTAATCAGAACGCATCCTGCTCCTGCTCCTTCTTTAGATTTAGAGCCATCAAAATATAATTTCCAAAACAAAGATGTATTTACAGGTTTATCTAAAAAATTAACACACTTTGAACTATCAATTTGGGAAAAAAATTTGATTTGGGACAAAACTGAATTTTCTAAGTAGGGTGATGTGTGAGCATCAAAATTGCCGAGAAAAGAATCTACCGAGTAATTGCCTATGATACTGCTGTTATAAGCTATTGCTTCATTTTCTCCTTCCAACTTCGTTACTATGTATTTCTGGTGTAACTCTCGTTCAACCTTTATTTGATTTGGTTTACCGTTGTAGGGTAACCACATGTGCGACCAGTCGATAGCGAAGTATCCATGGAGTTTCTCGCAGCAATCTCTGCTAAGAATTAGGCCATAGAATTCTGAGATATCAGCCACTAGAATGTCAATAACCTGACATATCTTCGGATTGGATGATAATCTGATGGTTACTTGATTAAGTTCACCAGTCACTTCGACTTGAGATCGATTGAGTTGAACTATGCGCACTGCGGATTTTTGTAGTTGAACATTTAACTTGGCACATATTGATCTGGGTAAAATATTCGATGAAGCACCGGAATCTATCAAAAAATTGTGCACATTTTTGTTGAAAATTTCGTAAGTGAGAAGAAACGGCGGAGTGTGAGATCTTAATCTTCCTCCAATTAAGGCGATTTCATTTGGGTCAATCTTATTGATCACGTTAGTTGGAGGTCTTCCCATGTTGTGGGAAGCTTGAGAGAGTACAGCAGTAGGCAAAGATGCAATGGGTACGGCATGTAATTCTTTCATCATTATCTTCTGTTGATGTTTCAATTTGCTCAATTCGTAAAGGGTAATATTAGCCCTAGTCTTTCTCATATCATCTATAATATTGTACTCCATTTCATCCGACACTATCAATGTTTTTGATGGAGTTGTTTGATCTGCTTGGACTGGGCTAGATTGAGTCGCTTTAGCGGTTGTTTTCTTTGTTGCGACTTTACCTTTTGTTGTAGGGCTTGCACTCTTCTGCTTAGGGGTAGTTTGGGGAGGATCAAGCTAGGTTTTTCTTCGTGTGATAACTGGAAATACTTCTTGATCTTCTTCTTGTGGGAGGATGAAATCCCACATTCCTTGTAATTCCACAACTTCTTCGTCATCAGTCTGCCCTTCAATGGCACCTTCTTCTTCTTCTTCCTCTTCCTCAGATTCAACATTTGAAATGGCATTGGGTGGTTTTATATCCATTGAAGGACCTCCTTTAAAAGCTCTATAGGGCTTTTTTGAAGAAGTTTCTGCTACTTGTTTTTTTATGTCAACCATCTCATTAGACATAGTTTTTAAAATTTTATGCAATCCTTCCAAATCGAAAGGGTCTTTCGCTTGTTTCTTTTTGGAGTCTTCTTTGAAGGTGACTTTTTTAGATTTGCATTCTTCTATCGCAGATCTTTTTCCAGGGCTATTACGCGTTTCTCTACTGCTATCGCATCTGTCATGTTTTCAACTAAGGTTGTTTTATTTGCTCTGTCCACAAAGATTGCTCTGTTTGATGGTAAAGCAGTAATATACCATTCACATCATACCTCTTCGCTGGGTCGGGAAGCAGTAGGAATTTTGTTGAGAATTTTATTGAATCGTAAATTGAAGTCTTTGATAGGTTCTATAGCTTTGGCTTTAAGATTGGATAGGTCATTGATTAACATTTCCGTTGATCTGTCATCACCAAACTTGGTGAGGAACTGATTCTGGAAGATATCCCAACTTGTGATAGACCCGGAGGGTAATAAAAAGTACCATGACCCGGTTGTTCCTTGCATTGTATAAGGAAAAATCCGAACAACAATGTCTTCATTAGTAACTCTGTTGAGATTGATAGAAAGCATGAAATTGTTTATGTGTTCTTCTGCTAGCATGCTTGCTTCTGGATTGAATTTGGGCAGCCATTTCTCAGGATGGGCCGGTATTGGGCTCAAGGGCGCAGGCATTAAAACTGCCCCGGGGTTGTTCCATGGGGACTGGGCCATCGTTGAGCTGCTAGTAGAGGAAAGTGTAGAAGACGATCCCTGCAGCTGGGAAGATGAAGATACTATGATCATCGATGATTGAAGAGCGGTTGTGGGAGTTCCGGTAGATAGGTGGATGATGGTTTGGAATGGAGGCGTGGGTGGTTGACTTCGCGGTGAGGTAGTTGAAATGGATGATGTAGACGAAAGAGTCTCACTGTCAGACTCTAGTGGTAATTTCCTGGCTCTTTTCCTGGTGGGAAGATGCAACTCAGTTGGCTGAATGCCAAAATTTTCACACTTTAACCTAGTCAGGGGATGAGCAGGATTGTACTGCAAAGTCACACTGCTTTGAGATTTATCAGACCTCTAAGGAGAAATGAAAAATTCCTGAAGTTTATGAATTAGGGATTCAACTTCAAGGGTTTTAATGACAGTTTGGTCTGAAATATTAGGGTGTGTAGCGGCGTTTGATAATCGAGCGACTTCTGATTCTGGATTTAAACGTACTGGGGAAGTTGGGGGAGATGATGAGGGCGATTTACTCTCAGAATGGTATTTAGATTTAGATTTAGGTGCCATTCATAGTTCAGGCCCTCCTTCTAGCGCAAAATATGTTGAGGCTGCGAAAATCGGGTCGACAACAAGGGTGATACTCACCGGGTCCGGACCTTGGTTAACAACTCCTTATCCGTTTGGTATAGTGAGTCCGACTGGGGATAATGGGACCAATTTCCCAATCTAAGGGTGTCTGTGTGTAGAGTTGGATGTTGCTGATCTAAAGTTCATATCTGAGCTACTTTAGTCTAACTCTATGCTATTGTAATCTAATGAAAACAACACATCTAATCTATGCTAACCCGAGATGTAATTCTTCTATTATGTGATCTAAAGAGATTTCAAATAATAACTGGTAATAAATATCATTCAGCAATTATAAGAATAGAAATCAATTAAGATGAACCACTTTGCATAAAAAGTTAGACAAAACAGTTGTGAACAACATATCGCATTATAAGTTATTCACACATTAAACATAAATAAATGGCTCCACCATACAAAAGTGCCAAATGGTAACACAAACATTCATGTAATAACATATAAACAACTAAAAATTGTATATTGCTTTAAGAATATAAGCAGAAATGATCAAGAGATAAAAGTATCATTTATGACTGGTCCTACTCATAAGCTCAAGCACAATGATTTATCTTTCCTTGTTCCTAAATCTACTAAGAGTACAAAGTGAAACATCAGTAGCAGATATCAAATGAAACATCAATAAATCTCGATCCTTCCATTCATCAAAACCTCCTCTGAGGGTGCAAAAGTGCATGTTCTGAGGATAAGTTTTTGACAAATTTCTAGACCCTTCTCTAAATGCATGAGAAGGGTTTAAATACTGTTAACTAAATAACCTAATTACATAAATTTAGGATACGGTTTTTTTAAATGACCGCCCTCTTTCTAAGCAAACTTATTTCTCAAAACCGAATCTAATTCCTAACTATTTCTGCATTTACTCCTTGATGTTGCAAGCATTCATCATTTTCCTGGGAAGAGACGGCTGGTTGCTTTCTGCTTTTGTTTGAGTAAATCAAATAGGAATGGCAAGTGATGGCACTATTTTTTAGTAAATTAGAAGATATTTTTATGGATCATCCTCTTGCCAGGTGATTTCACTGTGTATATACTTGGTAACATCCCAAATTTCCCTCAAATTGCTTCTGCTTTTGCTATCTTGGCTTCCGGACTTGCGAATGACTAAGCAAGTTAGGGACTTTGATTTCTGAACAATTTTCTTAGCGATGTGTGATTAGCGCTAAGCGCTAATCGTGCATCGAAAACTGCCTCCGTTCTTTGATCTGGGCCTTTCTGATGCTTTTTTTTGTCTGTAGTGCCTTTTCCTTTTCCGAGCGTAAGCTTTTTCAGAATTTTGTAAACATGTTTTTTGTGAGCTTTTTACCCTGAGCGTTGGATCGCCTATTGATATCAGCATCTATTTAGTAATGCTCTAGAACCTGTGGTTCCGCCACATGTGGTATTCGTTTATGAGGGCATCTCTTCTCTGTCTCCGAGCATTGAGGCTTTCCCTTTTTCCTTAGATGTTTCCTGCATATTGCTCCATGTTGTTTCCTGTTTTTCATTCTTGTAGTTTACGCAAAGGAAAAAGAGTTACAACAATAAATATTAACGCGAAAGCTTTAAACTCTACGAATGCATAAAATAATGCCACCCATTGTGAACTGATTCTTCGAAAAACATAAAATTGTCCTTCATTAACGCTTTGGCGGACGTTCATTAATTTTGTTTAAGGTGCGCGCCCAATTTTTTGATTTATGGACAACTTTTCTTGAATGTTGAGCCGAGGAAGATTTGTGATGGGCGGTTTCTGCAACCTGCATTATGTTATCGCGTTATCGCATTTTTCGTAAAGATCGCGATATCGGAATCGCAGATCGCAGCTCGTATCATCGCAAGATCGCATTTATCGCAAGATCGCAGATCATGTTAAACTATTGTGTGCTGCTTATGCGATGTTGCGATATACAATGTCGCATATCGGCCATCGGAGAATTATCAAGATCTTCATTTATGGGCGCTTCTTGATGTATGCGACGCGATGGATTTCGCGTCGGTTTTTTCGTATTTTTCATTGTGCTCATAAAGAAATGTTTTACTCTCTTCTCGCGATGCGATATATTTTGAAGGAGTACAATACAAAAATAATTTTTTGAATTTTTTACTAAGGGTCCCCACTTGTTTAATGTTATTGCTAACACTAAATAAGGAGGGGGGTTGTTGGTGGCCACAACACATTCTTGTAAACTTTACAAGAGTAGTCTATGGAGGAATACCTGTACCGGTGGCTAATGGAGATGCCTTTTTCCTGCTGCTCCTGTTGAATTCTCCTCTTGATGGGCCCAACCGGATTTACCTCCCAGCCAACTAGGAAATAATCCCTAGCCCAGGAAACCTCCACAGGTTCCCTAGCTCTCTAAGCCCTAGTCCAACCAAATGTAGTGTGTGTGTCCAAGATGAAAGATCCAGACCAAGATAACAATACTTCCCTCCTCTCAACAACCCAAGAAACCTCCACAAGTTCCTAAGGTCTCCAAAACCACAACAAGTTCAAACAATCACAACCAACCCCACAATCATAAGCAAGACCCCACCTCCCCTTTTCTCCCTTCCCCTTCCCTTTTTATACCCTCCCTCCCTTCTCCATCTCAACACTCTCATTAAAGTCATTAACTTTTCATCCATCCTTACAGTTGACTTCTCTTCTCCCAAGTAAAGCTAGGAGTACATTTGGAAATGTGACATGAATATAAAATTGGCAAATTAATGGGAGAGGACCATGTCTTCTCCCAAGTAAATCTAAAAGTAAATTTAGGAATGTGAGATGAATATATATATTGATAATTAAATGGAAAGGGCTATGTTTTCTCCCAAGTAAATGTGAGGGTACGTTGGGGAATGTAAGATGTAATTAAATGGAGAGGACCATGTCTTCTCCCTAGTAAATGTGAGGGTACATTGGGGAATGTGATATGAATATATATATTGATAATGAGTTGGAGAGGACCATCTCTTCTTCCTAGTAAATGTGAGGGTACATTGGGGAATGTGAGATGAATACATATATTATTTGAAATAATGGAAGGAGACCATATCCTAACTAAGATTCAATTTGACAAGGTAAGTTGGGAATTTGAATAATAGAAATCATGAATTTTATATTAGACCAATATTTCTCAATATTTTCAGATAATGTAAACATTATTAAAATTTGCAGGATAAGATTTAAGTGGGGCACTACATACACCCCTCCAAAAAACTTCGTCCCAAAGTTAGAATGAAATGGTACATGTTCGAAAGCATAGCAAATCAAAGAGAGTTATAGCAATAAAATTTGATAAGTCAGACAATGACATTACTTCCCATCAAGTGTCTCCAACTGATCTATATCCTCCTATCCATCCTGACCTACTTCTGTCCCCACCCTATCCGTCCTCTACTGCTTTATCAGTGGCAATGTCCATACTAACCACTGATAAAACTGACATGGTGGAAGCGTCGAATACATCAACCTAACTTCCCCAGTGGGCAACTGGCCATCGTCATCACACATCTAGGGGAGCGTGTCCACCACTGCTCTCCCACGATTCTAGGTTTTGGAGGATACACGGTGGGAAATGCCTCCACCCCTCCTTCAGAACTAGGGTTAACGCCCTATCACAGACCACACTACAGAGTTGGTTGGACTTGTCATCGAATAATCCAGTCAGGTTGTTTTGCCACCTGTCATTTGCATTTTACTCATGTCATAAGAGGGCATATCAAGTAGATACCAAATGTAATAGAACAATGTACATAGTACCTTTCCTCATTGGTCATCTCGACCTTCCCCAATGGAATAGTAGATCTTGGTTATCATACGGTTCTTTCCAATATGTAGTTTAGTTCTCATCCATGCATATATATAACCACAAAATAGATATAGATACATGATCTTAAACATCATGTTTATTAAGCCCAGTGTCCACGTGTCAATTGTTGTTGTTCATACTAGAAATAAATCTTACATCAGATAAATCATAATTTCACTATGTCATTGATTAGATAAATCATCTCTATATAAGCCTATATGATGCAACAATAAATCTGACAAGTCATGCACTAGATAAATTGTAACCAAGTAAGTCATACATCCAACATTTCTATCACCAATACCAAATCCATTAGTTGATTTTCACGTGTCCAACCAAATGTATATAATGTTCATAAATAACAACATGGAACTGCAAAATAGAACCTTAACATAGGTAGCTATCTACGTTTAAAATGGGCATCATAAATGCTCATGTGACATCCTTGTGGAAACCATCAATAACAATTAGAGTTGAAACAGATTCAACTGTCCATCATGGAAAATAGCATTTGAACCTGGATATGCTATAAGGTGGTACCAAAACCAAGATAATGGCAAGCAACGGATTAGTGCACTATCAATTCCACTAGAAGGTGCTAGTATAAGTTTTATGCATATAATTTCTTTAAAAACTCCCACTCTTCAAATTTGATGGTTTTAAATCTTCCAAACCCATTTAGTTAGTCTTGAAAATAAAAGACTCAAAACTTTAGAAACTGTTTCCAACATGATTTTCAAACTTTATTTTTATTTTTTTTTTGTAAATTAAGAGAAATGTCCTCTAAATGTCAAAAGGTTCAAATTTATTATATATTTAATCATTGTTTACTAGTACTAAAACAATTTCATGATATATATTGCAGCTCACAATATGACCAGACAAATGAGAAATAATTAAATGAATGGAATAATTGCCTTTTCCCTGCTGCTATTAGTACTTCCCTTCCAAATGGCACCACATCTCTAAAGATGCCTACTCCTTTCACAAGTGGCCAGTGACCACAAAAGTTGCGAAGAAAGTTGAGGGTCCTTTTATCCAAAACTAGAGACACATTATTTTTCACGACATTTTTATTCAACACTAGAATAAGGGTAAGAGTGTATTCTAATAATTTCAATGGTCTTTTATTAACTAAATAAGCTTCCATTTTAAAATCCCAAATTCTCTATGAATTGATCTTCTCATTTAATTTAAGATCATTAAAAACAACTATCACAGTAAGCCTTACACAAGTCCATGGTATTCAGTCCATGTTTTTACTAGAAAATTCCACCACCCATAGAATAATCATTAATGTGACATATAGGATATCTCAACACATCCTAATTTGAATTCCCATGCTTCATAGAATATGCAATGAGACTAGAAAAGTCATGCAAAGGTTCAGTTTACCAGTCATATATGTTTACTTAACTAGATTGCTCTGGCTTGGCACAACCTCAAATTACTGTGATCAATACAAGTAATAATATTGACACCTTGGGATTTAGGTAATGTTATCATAATAATGGTGATAATATCGAAATAATTATACCTAGTCTTAAGGCTCAAAAAGGAGAGAAATTTTGGTTATGGATTTCTCTTCATGTTAAAATGAATTTTTAAACATGTGCAAGGTAGTTTTAGTATCATTGTGTTGATGATCTTGATGAATTTGTATAAGAACAATGGAGAAAACATTTCTCTAGGATGTCACCATGATATTGTGGACTTTAAAAGTTTCCAAACAAAGTTGTCTTATATTTTCCATCCATCGATGCAAGGAATCAAAGCACCACTACTAAGGATCACATCCAATTCACACTCAATCCAATGCAATTGTAGGGGTGTCACTAAGCATACAGTACGAATACCTTGCTACATGATGTTGGCACTGATATGAAGTGTTTTGTTGTTCTTGAGAAGCTTGTAATAATATTTTGAACAATTATTGAATTAAGATATGACCTTCATGAAGATGGTGAACTTAACTTGTTCCTCCTCTTAAGACCATTAGAAGATTTTTAAAGAAGGATAGCTTTTAAAAATGGATATCTCAGAAAAGATGATGAAAGAGTAATCATAGTTTCTTTAGAATGCAATGGAGGTTATCACTCTCTTAAAATGCATGCACCATAAGTGACATATTGGAGAATGAAGGCAATCAATTAATATACAACAAAAGATGATACTTGAATGTAGATGAAATCCAAAATAGTTACATCTATGAATTGCAATGTTCATTAATTTCATAGCTAGGTATCCCAACCTGTGGATATGAAAATAATAAATGATGGAGTCAAAATGGAATGGAATAGAATGGAAATATGATCAAACAGTACATTAGGTGAACTGGCTTATGGGACCAAGCTGCCTACATACAGAGTTGTTTCTATAGGAAGTGATAAGGAACAAAATTTCCCAACTATGTCAGTCTCCACTAAAAGGACCACGGATAAGGTTAAAAATAAAAAGAAGAACCTATAGAGTATAGGTTTAAGAGATGGCAGAATAGAAGAGGTTATCTCCCTAGACATAAATAGGCATTGTATCCCACTGTATGATTCATCAAGAAGTTTTCTATTCCAGTTTAACTTTTTGTTGATTTCCTAGGAAAGAACATGCTTTGGTTAACAAAAAGAAAATACTACTTTAAAAGTAGTGACTTGGCATGAGACATAACTCTAAAAATCTTGAGGTACATATTGACGTTACTGACTAATTAATTGAAGGCAATAATTTAGGACTGAACGAGTGTCATCATAATGAAAGTTGTACTAAGATTGATTTTGCTAGATTTTAGTCCTCAAATATTTCACATGGGTCATTATATAATATGACGACATACTGTGTTCTGAGAAAAAGTATTGATTCATTTCAACATCAAGAACTTATTACTTCTTGAATACCACACAGATTTTGAATTTTTGGCAAGAATTTCATGTGATAAGTAAGGTTTCCTACTATATTGTACAAAAATAAACAAAGTAGTAATAGATGCAGCTGGCATTCTATTATGGGAGTGAAGTTTCTTACTATTTCATGCAAAAATCAACAAAGTAGTAATATATGTAGCCTGCAATTCTATAATGAGGTTAACAAATATAGAGTAAGAATTTGTTGTTTCCTTGCCAATTTTAGAGTTATAGATCAATCGTTAAACAACCTTAAGAGGTGTCCTAAGTGGCCAAATTCCTAGAATAACTTCACTGGAAGTAAAGTAATATTGTGGAAACAATACCATTGATGGAGTTAGAAATTAGAAATCTCAAACTAGAGAGTAAGAGACATTATCACAATGGTTTCATAAACCAAAATGTTAATATTTTTCCAGACTAGAGCAAAATAATGACTTCAAAGAGAATTGTGGAGAAATTCAAAGATTTTAGGAACTATGTTGGAGACCTTTACCATCCTCGGAAAATGCGCTGTCTAGCTGAGGAATTTTTTTTTTTCAAAAAAAACTAAAATAAAGAAAAACTCTTTCAACCATTCCACTAAAAGACAAGAATGAGTAGGAAGAGATTCATTCAAATGATGTCCCAAGTTCAAAGAAAATAATTCCAAAGAATGAAAAACAGACATTGGTTACAACTTAGAATGGAGTCTTAAAATTTTTATTTTTATTTTTATACTTTTGTTTTTTAAGAGCAATGGTGCCTCTACAAAATAGAGATCCAAGCTAAAATGAAAAACTAAAAACAGATCTCCAGTGCTAACAGAAAAAGTAGGCCAGTCAAATTTGAACCCATACAAATAAATATTGGCAGAAATCTCATTATGTAATTTGGAAGAAATTGTAGCTAAACCCATAGGATTTTAGTCTAGTGGCGACTAATGAGGCAATCTGCCTTCTATTAATGTGGAGACTCGGGTTTAAAATCTCTCAAATGGGTACAAATGGGGCCAGATACAAGCCCTTGGTGATCTTGGCAACCTAGGTACATCCCTAATAGCATAGCAACTTAGCCAAAGAGATAGTTGTAAGTATCTATGAGTAACATTTCCCAAAAAAAGAATTGCAGCTACAAGTGAAAGAAAAATAGAATACAAAAAATCTATGTTATTTACAAACAGGGCTGAATTAAATAAACTAATGTTTTAAGCCAAAACTCTCCAAAACTTAGAATACACCAGATGCGCTCTAGAGCTTATGTTCAGAACAAATTGATGACTAAATGTTTCCATATACCAATTATACTGTAGATCTTTAAGTGCAAAAAAAATGCATGACTAAACCATAGTTACAATTCTGAATAGGCTCCAGATAAACTTCAAGATATACAGACAACACGTTTCTCAAAAGTTCTCAACAAAATTCAACCAGAATTAGAATTGTAAACTAAAATTTAACCAAAAAAGATGGTTTGAACTAAAGTCAAGCACCACAGTCCAAATATGTAATTTCTTTCTAAACCTATCACGTCTTTAACGTTGATTTTAAATGTCATCGACACCTAAAACACATCAATTACACTGTAGTATGTACATTTTCCCATTCTGGCATGTACATTTTCCCATCCAAATAAATTTACAAGTGAGATGATATTACCATTGTAGAGTTGTCTAAAAGAGCTCATGTATGTATTTGATGGAAAGTGGAAGAGAAGGTCTAAATTTAAGAAGATGAGCGAAAGAGTCCATCCAAGCAGCATCATCACATCAAACTTAATGAATGTGTCTCTAAAGGTAGTTTTTGTGAAGGTGTAACAATTTCAGTAGACTACATATAAAGAGGCATCCACATAAGATACCAAGTCTCTACCAATGCCACCGTGGTCATTGGCTAGAATTTAGAACAATATTGTAGTTTGTAACTATCTTTCTTTTGCATCTATGGAATCCAATGGATAAAATGGTGAATCACTCTCTTTTTTTTTTCTTCTTCTGTCAAAATATTAACAACATGAAGGGGGAAAGAGAACAAAAATTAGTCAAAGCTACAGAACCCTTCCTTTAATAAAATTGTGGACAGAACCTTATGCAGAGTAGTAACGTATCCAAAGGTTGCTAGTATATTTGGTCAATAATGTAGGTTTTAACCCCGTACAGAAATTACCTGCATACGAATTCTAAATCACAGGAAAAATAAAAATGCGAGAGCATAACACATAAAACACATATACACAGAGATTTCCCACTAGATCTCAAAACCGAGACTA
>APFE031424311.1:2903-29247 GCA_000404065.3 Pinus taeda | reverse complement strand
TCCCTAACTGGTCCCATAAAGCCTTCGCCGTAGCTTCCCCTGATACATTCAACAATACTGAATCTGAGACACACAATCGTATTGTGCTCTTTGCCTTCCGATCCAACTTCTTCCATTCTTCATCGGTCACTCCTGTTGGTTTAGTACCCGGATCTACCGCGATTCACTGATCTTTATCCACCAACAAATCCTCCATCTTGAGTTTCCACAACTCAAAACTCTGACCATTGAACTTCTCAATCTCTATCTTTTCGCTACTCGCCATCTTCTTTCACCACCAAAATCGATCTCGCAGATCTCCCACTGAACAGGGTCTACCACAGGCCCGAGCGAAACCCCTCAGCAACAAAGGCGTCCCCTTGAAACCAAAACAGCTCTGATACCAAATGTAGGTTTTAACCCGGTACAAAAATTACCTGCATACGAATTCTAAATCACAGGAAAAATAAAAATACGAGAGCATAACACATAAAACAGATATACACAGAGATTTCCCACTGGATCTCAAAACCGAGACTACCAGCTTGATTTTTCATCATATTCCTTTCAATGTTACAATACATATTTATACATGCCAAAGCATCCAATACCATGGAATGAAAAACCATCACATCCAATACCATGGACCAAAAAACCATTGATCCAATACCATGGACCGAAAAACCATCGCGTCCAAAAACATGTGCGAAAATCATGCACAAAACCATAGGTGGGTCCGCCCAACCTAACATAGGGTCCAAAACCAAAATTTTTCGAGGCGCTACCCTGAACCCCATAAAATGGGGTTACGGGTACCCCTCAAACCCCCTGTTAACTATGTGGAAAGAATATAACACAACCCAACAAATAAGAAATAATTGCGTTGACTTGAAGTTTGTGTAAACATTTCAGTAAGATTTCACCGACTTGAGTTTGTGTAAAAATTTCAGTAAGATTTGAGAATATATATTGACACAAAGAAATGAGGATATTTCCAGTAGGGAAATATTTGTTAGCTTTTTATGGTCAAATGTACAGATACTATTTTTTTTCATGAAAAATATAGTCAAGGGAAAAGTGGGGTGTTTAATACTTCACACCAAGAGATGGTAGGGACATCCAGGTTCAAATCCCCATAAGTACATTTTGCCCCTTATGGGCCATTTCATTAGTTCAATTAGGTAGTGTCAAACTATCAGGACCAGGTGCGAAATCCTGGGAGTCTTTACAGAATAGATAACCCCACCCCCACCAGTGGCTTCTTGGCCAAAGGGATCTTTCCATAAAGTTGTAAGCCATTCCATGATTAAGAAAAGGGCAAAGGTAGCACACAGTGATAACGGAAATCATCGTATTAGAAGAATTAGAAAAATAAAGAAGAATTCTTCAACACGCAGACTATTTCATAATAATTTCCAGCTCTAGTCATTGGCTACGTATTGTTCAAAACTTTTGTCAAGTAATGGTGAATAATTATCCTACATTTTTATAATGCTTAGATATTGAATTCCTCAACTTGAGGAGATTCAACAACTGCAGTAGCCTAAAATTCTTGAACTCTTGACGTTTTCCTTGATTGCAACACTTTGTAATAAACAATTTCTTGTGTTTTCTCCCATTGAAAGCCAAGAAAAATGCTTTGTTTTTGTTAAAATTGTCATATAACGCATGACTCATTTGCGAATGAGATGGTTAGCACTTCAACTCCCATGAAGGAATTTCATTAAATAAGTAGTCGAAGGGAAGAGAAAATCTAGTACTCAACCTAGGGTAAGGGAAAATTTCGAAGACGTAGAACTTGGATTCGGTGGTGCAACCTCATCAGGGGTGTGGAGAGTCTGGTTCTATTCCCAGTACTGTTGTCAATGTGGTTCTATCTCATTGAAGGGAAAGCTCCTTGGCCACTTCTTCACACTTCTCTCCTCAACTTCCTCTCCCTTTCTAGGTGACTGCACCTCGTTGGAATGTAAACCTGTGGTGGATGTGGCAATCAATTATTTAGGTGCCTTGTGAGAACAATTGAAAATGAAGCTATTTCTGGTAAAAATTTATATTTTTTTTTTTTGCATCATCTAGTGTGAAATTTCCTGTTCTAGAATGATCAGAAGAGGAGGAATTTGGGTGGAATTTTGGAGAAGGAAACTTTGTAGATAGTAATGTGGTAAGGCATTTGTACATGTTTGGTTGAGAAGTCATAGGAAGCTAAGCATGAAGCTCCATCTCTCTACAATGTTTGCAAAGCCTGAGCCATTGTTGTTGTTATTCCCACTCCACTCGTCCAATTTCTTGTCATCCAAACTCAACTTTCGGATGGGCAGTCCCTACAAGAAGTGGCACTTTCTTTGGCAAACCAAAGAAGTTTTGAGGAAAAATCATGTGATGAGAATGAAGATATCTGTACAGAATGTGGGGATGGAGGTGATCTGCTTCTCTGTGGTGGTTGTCCAAGGACCTCCCACACAAATTGTGCTGGAGAGACACGTATTCCGATAGGTGATTGGTGTTGCTTTAATTGTCAGCATCATTTTAGAACAAGAAGAAAGTTGTATGCTAGAGAAGAGCCAAAACTTTATGGAAAGGCAACCTCTTTTGGGTCTCAAGAAAATCCATCTAATCGTTGTACACACATTGTCAATGCCCCAGAGAAAACAACTGGTGGATGTATACTATGCAGGCTTCACGATTTTGATAAATGGAATTTGGGAATCACATTGTTATACTCTAAGACCAATATGAGAAGGAGTTGCACGTTATTTTTTTAAGAAAACGGCGCATGGCAGATTTAAAAGAATTGCTAGAGGGTGAATGGTTATGCTCCAATGATTGTATAAAATTTCATTTTGCACTACAAGAACTGGTTTCACATGGACCAGAAAGCCTACTGAAGAGCTTATGAAGAAGCGATGTGATAAGGGTCTGGAAGAAGTTTCTAGTGTCAATAATTTGGAATGCTCATTGACCCAAAAGACAAAGGTAATACTCATTTGCCAGCATGCTCGCTTAAAACTTACCCTCTTTGGCATAGATCTGAAATTAGGTAACCAGATTATAGTTGAGCAGCCGATTGCAGGAAGCAGTTGATGAAGATGGTGACCGATTCTCATGTTGCAGAAACCAAGGATTTTGTTCCTTACATGAAGGAAATCAGTCATCAGGGTCTCAAAAGTTGATCCTAATAGAAGGGGAATCGTGACAACCACCATTCTCTGGAGATGAAGTAGAAGGTGAGCTTTCTTACACAAACATGAATTTGATGATTGTCAAACGATTTTTTTTTTACATAGCAGAAATTTACGAGGAGGAGGTTTATATGGTGAAGCAGAAGAAGAAGATGATTAAGGTGCACTGAGATTTATATATGGATTCTTGTATTGAGTTGCAGTACCTTACACTGGCACACTCCTGGATGGAACGTGTTTTGATTTGAGCTTAGACAGAGCAACCCCTTTGAGATTTTAACTTGCCCAAAGTCAAATTATAAAGGGATGGAAATAGGGTATTGCAAGTATGAAAAGGGGCGAAAATGCCATATTCACAATAACTCCAGAGTTGGGGTACAGAGAGTCAGGGTCTCCTCCCCTCATTCCCCAGTGCCACACCCCAATTTGAAGTGAAAATGTTCACATGGGAAACTGTTAGAGATGTCTACAAATATGGAGGCCTTCTTAAGAAAACTGTGAGGATTGGAGAGAGATGGGCATACCCTAAAGATGTCGATGAAGTTCTAGTGCCAATATATCTTGGGAGCTTCTTCATGGAAAGACAAGGGACCCTAACAATAGGGTGCTATTTTCATAGGTTGTTGCTATCTTTGCTAAATGCTTTGATGCTATCAATGGTCTATAGTAAAAGCATGACGACTCAGGAATTTCGAGGGATGTATTGTGCAATTTTGACAGCAGCGAATTTAAAAGCAATGAAAGTTCAAGTGAAGACCGTAGAGAAGCTATGAGAATTGTTTTGGATCGACATTTCAGAGCTCTTGGCAAAATAAATACCCCCTACTCACGGCTAATTAGATGAAGGAGAGCCATTGTTAGGCATCACGGCTGATTAGACAAAGGAGAGCCACTGTTAGGCCTCAGATTTTGAACTTGGATCTGATACCATGTGTAAGAGCCTTATCCTAGGGTCTGCTAACGATCTAATTTCTTTTGAAATTAAATGCGATAAGAGGCGATAACTTACCTACTTACACGGATTTTAAACAAATAAAATTTTATCATTTACATTATAATCAACATAAATTAAGGTGAATATTTCATCCTAATAAACTTTACAAGAGTAGTCTATGGAGGAATACCTGTACCGGTGGCTGATGGAGATACCTTTTTCCTGCTGCTCCTGCTGAATGCTACTCTTAATGGCCCCAACCAAATTTACCTCCCAGCCAACTAGGAAATAATCCCTAGCCCAGGAAACCTCCACAGATTCCCTAGCCCTCAGAGCCCAAGTCCAACTAGATGTAGTGTGTGTGTCCAAGATGAAAGATCTAGACCAAGATAACAATACTCCCCTCCTCTCAACAACCCAAAAAACCTCCACAGGTTCCTAAGGTCTCCAAAAACACAAGTTCAAACAATCACAACCAACCCCACAATAATTAGCAAGACCCCACCTCCCCTTTTCTCCCTTCCCCTTCCCATTTTATACTCTCCCTCTCTTTTCCATCTCAACCACCTCTCATTAATGTCATCAACTTTTCATCCATCCTTACAGTTGACTTCTCTTCTCCCAAGTAAAGCTAGGAGTACATTTGGAAATGTGACATGAATATAAAATTGGGAAATTAATGGGAGAGGACCATGTCTTCTCCCAAGTAGATTTGAAAGTACATTTGGGAATGTGAGATGAATATATATATTGATAATCAAATGGAGAGGACTATGTCTTCTCCCAAGTAAATGCGAGGGTACATTGGGGAATGTAAGATGTAATTAAATGGAGAGGACCATGTCTTCTCCCTAGTAAATGTGAGGGTACATTGGGGAATGTGAGATGAATACATATATTATTTGAAATCATGGAAGGAGACCATATCCTAACTAAGATTCAATTTGAGAAGGTAAGTTGGGAATTTGAATAATATAAATCATGAATTTTATATTAAACCAATATTTCTCAATATTTTCAGATAATGTAAACATTAATAAAATTTGTAGGATAAGATTTAAGTGGGGCATTACAAGGCTCTTCAAATGAAGGAAATTAGAGTATACCAGAAAATATAGAAAAGGAGGATACAAACGATGTTGGGACATGCATATTTATTCCCATAGTGCAGCCAGAGAGGTTTCCTGAACTAATAGATTTGGGGCATACCAAGTGTCTTCATGCTTCAGAAAGCTCAAACTTAGAAAAAGAAAATCCAAGAAAGGAAGAAGACAATTAACTAGTTATCATATCTTCCACACCATCATAGGGTGAATGGCAGAAAATTGAAAATAATAAGTGGAGAAAAGTAGAATGTATCCTCCTTTTACTAGTTTGTTCATAGTTTTATGATCACTAGCCATTGAATGGATTGATGAAATGCTTCTGTATCTACAACATGTAATTTTTTTTTCATTAATAAAATTACAATTTTTTCCTTGGGGGGAATTAATATTTCATTTACTTGTTCATTTTTAAAAAATGGTTCTCATGTAATTTGTCCATAATTTCATAGATCAAATATGTTAAAAAGTTAAGGTTTTGAATTCCATGGTTGAAAACAATAACAATTTTAGGGTTTTTTTAGAGTCAAGATATTTTATCTTTAATAAGATGGATGAAAATTTTTGGAATTATAAGGCTTAGAGACATGATATTTTATCTTTAGCATCATATCTGAAAATTGTTGGAATTTTACGATTTTTCAAAGTCCTAATATTTTATCATTAATTTCATTGCTAGAAAATGTCAAAATTGTAACTTGACTATTTTTTTGTTATTCTAGAATCAACACTTTTTGTTTCGGGGGTGTTTTTCAATCCTTTTTGCAAAAACAAATCGTTTTTAATAAAATGTTGAAAATTTACCCTTCAAAAAACATCATTATGGAATACACACTTTTCAGTTTTGAGTTGTTTTTTCATGTTGATTTGGAATTTTTGGGCTAGAGTTCTAGTTTTGAGGTAATAGTTCTCGTTTATCAGTAACTTTGTTTCACACAATATTGTTCTATCGTCAATTATCTAACACCACACCATCATATATTCCCATTGGACTAGACTAACAAATTGTTGAATATCCAACAGTAAAGTGCTGAAATTTTTGGCATCTAGGGCAACAGAATGAACCATGGGTCCCGTTGGATATTCAACACATGTCGGCATATATATTGACATTTGTTCCATTGGGTATCCAATGGATTTGACTATCACAAAAACAACTTCAAAGTGTCATATTTTTAATGACAATTTCAGGAATTTTTGGCATCGAATAATCAACATCAAGCACGTTGAATATCTGAGGCTAAATAAAGTGTGGATTATTCAACACAATTTGAACGATGAGTTTTTAGAATCCAATGTTTCATATAGGCAACACTAATAAGTTATATATTTGACGAATAGACATCGGATTTTGGCCCCATTTGTACTAGTGAATAGTGAAGCCACAACTCCCTTTACATAATTTGTTGGCCCCTACTTGCTAGGAAATCCCAACTCCTTATCTATCAATTTTCTAGACACTACCAACTAGGAAGCCCCAAATCCCTTTTAGAAAGTTGCCAGAGGCCCCAACCTCCTCAAATAGTTTTCTTAGCCACTACCAACAAGGAATCCCCAACTCGCTATCTTAGCAAGCCACCACTTACTGGAGGCCCCAACCTCCTCAATATCAATTCACTAGCTACTACTAGCTAGGAAGCCCCAAACCCTATATTAGAAAGACACCACCTTCCAAAGGCCCCAACCTTCTCAAACACCATGGACCATAATTTCATCCATTTTCAAATTGGGTCCTCTTCTGCAACAATAACACAACAACAATCCTCTGACAATCAACACAAACAACAACACCACAAGCTCACACAACCATACTCTAAGGGAAGTCATACAAACCCTCACTTTAGCATACAACACAAACATTGGGTATAGCATTGTATGAGGAAATTTCATAATATAAGGCAAATGTAGTCATGAACTAAAACTTTCCAACATTAACCCTAGATCTGACCACTACTATAGGTATATTATTAGATTTGTTATGCACATTAGCTAATAATATCCAACAATGGTATACTATATTTATGCTAAGTTTGTCCTCATTAAAATGGACCAAATCAACATATTGATTACATTCCATTTCTCTTGATGACCATATCAAATGGGACATGTCACCGTTTACACCAAATACCATGGGAAAATTCCATGTCAATGTCAATGGTTTTTTATTTCCCAACCTACAAGAAGTGTCGCGAGAACATAACAACAAGAAAGAGGTGAATGTCACATTCAGGATGAAGTAAGGTTCTACGGTTTAAGCAAGTGCCATCGGCATGATGAGGCAATCCTATGGCAATCTCTATAAATCATCAAATTTGTCTTTTTTCTCCTATATTTGCAAAAACTACATCAACACTTCTGCAAGAAACTTGTCAAATATTTGTAGCACCATTCTAGTCATTTACAGCATCACCCAGCCACACACAACCATGATTCACCAGTAATCAATCAAACAATTCTACCACATAGGTTACTTTTTAATAGAGGCACAATAGTCCTTCAACACTAGCAAGATGCTACTCAAACCATAACATGAAAAGTTTGACATCAATGCCAACCAAACAATATTGTTTCCAACAATCGTCCCCTTTGGCATTGATGGAAACCCCAACTAATCCTTCCATTTTGGCCTCTAAAAAATTATCTCTTTTCTCTCTCTCCCCTTTTGATATCAATGGCAAAGGGTTATGGCTAGATAAGATAACATCAATGTCATGAGTGCCAACACTCCATTGAACTCATAGCTCCTAGATACATTTGATAATATCCCCCAGGACATATGCTAATATTGATCTTCGTTGATTCCAATGTAGTAATACAAGATGACCAAGCGTTGGTAGAAATACAACCCTATCCATCTATCACCAACAACTTCACACAGAAACAATCCTCTAATCTAAACATGAAATCTCAATAACAACTACATCAATCTCACTGAGAAATACAAGGCTAGTAACATGAAATATATTAGTAATGACTATTACATGGTATTTGCAGAATCCATATGCACTTGGACTGACAAGCAAGAAATATTTCACCCAACTCTCAACTACAGGAGATAGCAACTCATCACCATCATCTCATCAAAACTACTCACACTTAGACATACATGTATTAGTGACCAAATAGTCTCATGATTAGCATGAGAATTCTCCCACATGTACAAGAATTATGCATGAAAATCCTAGCGGTATGTAGACCACAGAAATTGGCATACTCTTATAATAAAAATCACTCACAAAACCATCAATCAAGACAATATAAGACTCATGACCAACACCTCTTCCAAATAACCTACACATCAACAACTCAATACACACTAGCAACCATAATATGACATTACAAGGCTTTAGGAATTATATAGGGCATCAACATGACCTTACTGTATCATACATACAAACATACATACAAACATACACACTACCCTACAAATACTCATAACACAGCTTCATCACTTTGGTTAGGCACTCAAGCTACACCACAATCTAATAATAGAATAGGGCACGTAAAATGTATGACAACAATATAAACATACCAACAACTCATCACCAAGGCAACCCTTGCAACATTAGCATTGTCAAGCATATATGAAATACAATAAAACTCATGGGTACTTAGTTAGAGGATCCAACACAATAGACCATTAATTTGGCCTTAGATTTGTTACTATATTCTCAAGTTGTCATCAATAAGGTTGGTTTCACACACATACATTGTACACAATGTTCTCACAATTCACCCACAGGGAAAACACAATTGCTCAGGTGTGTAGATCAATCCTCCAACATTGGATCACCTTATATGTGCACATATATTTTTTTCCTGGTCATTACATTGTCCATCTCTCCATTCTCCAAGCTTACAACAACTAAAGGTGGTCAGAATGGCAAGAAAATCCTTTCAAGCACTAGAAAATTTTGATCACATTATCTTCTTACCCATCACATTAATTAATCTCCAATCGCACTCTTAACCCAAACCAGGCACCGTGTCTCAATCTATCAAATTGCACAAACACTAAATTAAGCAACATGTCTCTATTTTAGCACACAAGGATAATGTGAGGACCGAATTTTTTTTTCTCCACAACTAGATGATCGTTGTAACAAACTTCCAATTTCATTGCACTCCTAAGCATAGCAACTAATGCATTTGGCTCTCTATTACATGTTCAGTATTTCAAACTCTCATGTTGTTTCTCAATTTCTTAGGAATCACACATGGATCATTCTATAATATGCACATATACACTACTCACACAACATTACAACTACCATGCTCATTACTTCTAAAAATACACCCTCAATGAACAAGTATGCTTTGTCTCCAAAATTTATCCATTCCACATATATATTAAATTTATTTACACAACGAGTATAGATCAAATTGTTACTATTAAACACAAAACATTTTCCTTCAACTAGATCAACATAGTTGAGCTCAATGCATGGACCAAATCACCAACATTAATTTGAGCTTGATCAAACATTGACTAGATCAAGGAGAACATTGTGGACCATTTCAACAAGTGACCAAATCTTCTTGTAAACATTAACCATGAAACAATCAATGTGTCAAATGACCAAATCAACCACTAACACAATGACCAAAATATTAATGTGTTCACGCCTTTTTAGAGACCATTTCAACAACTAAGGTTACCTAGAAAGACTTTAACAAACACATTCATACCTTCTGAATATCCATGACCATATCAAGTCGATTCCATGTCTTTTTGGCCACTAGAATGCACAATAATTATTACTCTTACATGTCAATTGATCACACATCTTGGTTGACACACCATAAAAATCATTTACATACTCACAGAAGAACTAACAAATAGATATTATAATAATGTGATTGCACCATCACAAACATCAATTCCATAGCTGAATACAGAACAAATTTCCATCAACTTTTAGATCACTAACTAAGAACTTATTCTCAAACTATTTTCTTCACATCATTACTTGAACCAGAAATAAGATTTGTCTTGACTACTCCTGATCTGGATTTAAACAGGAATACAACCAATTACAGAGATAACCATAAACACAGAGATGCAGTGGAAATAATACTTCATTTCATTAATGTAAAATATTGAAATATGCTTACAAATAGGAATGGAATTAAACCAACTAGGGCGATGGTAGCTTATCTATGAGAAGATATGTGGTGGCTACATGCCTCTAAACTCCTTGCAATGAGACTCAAGGGCCTTTTTATTATTTAACAATAAGAGAAAACCATAAACAACCAAAACCCTAACACGAGGAAATGTAACAGCAAGAGTTTATGGGCCCCATTGGGGTGAGTTGGACAGCCAACTTCCCGAGGTTGCGACTTGGTCATATTATCTCCGTTTGACGCACATGATAGCCCATTGGAAATATCTGTTCAAGGACTACAATGGAAAATATGATTTTAGCCAAAAAGTCGTTGGCGGTAGGTTTCCAAAAAAAACGTCATTTAGGGCCTCAAAACGGATCCAAGAGTTTAGGACCCAAAAAACTACTAAAAATAGTAAATTGTGCTACAATTAGGGAAACTAAAAACCTAAAAGAAGCAATGGTGGGGGTCCAAGTGGAATTAGTGAGTGGCCACAAATATCCACCTGGATCGTTCCTCCCCCCTTAAGAAGCAATGGTCCCCATTGCATTGAGTTCCTCCATGAGATGAGGGAACTTCTGTTGAACTTGGTCACTAGTGAGCCACTTGCCCTGGTGAAGGAGTTTGCCTGCTTTGACAACTTGATACAGTTGGATATTCTGCTGGCGAGTGTGCATGATCTATGTGTCCATGATCCGATCAGTTGCAGCTTGTTCCATTCAATCTAGATATAACTTTGTGGATGTGAGATGTTCTACAATGTCAGATGTGTCTAGTAATGGTGGAAAGTATGGCCGAAGGTGGTCCATATTGAACACTGGGTGTAGGCCAAGGAATGGGGGAATGCTGAGCTCAAATGCATTGTCTCCCATAGCCTTGGTAATGGTGTAAGTACCATATTGGAGTGGTTTTAGTTTCTGATAGGCTCTGGTAAGGCGTTCCTTTTGCAGATGGAACCAAACTTTGTCGCCCACCTAAAAATTGTGTGGCACCTGATGTTGATCATGTCGTTGCTTGTACTTGGCATTTGATTTCTCCATAATGTCATGGACCTTCTGGCGAATATGTTGGATGTGCTCAATGAAGTTGTTTGCCTTATCTGTTTCAGACTGGATATGAGCTGAATCTGCGTGAGTAGCTGCAAATGGCATGGCCACATCAATGGGACATAATGGCTGGAATCACAAGCCCACCTGAAAAGGGTTGTGGCCAGTCGAGTTGTGGAGAGCCCGATTGTAGCTATGTTGAACATAGGGGAGGTTCTCGTCCCATGTGCGTGGATGCGTTGAGTTGTACATGTGCAGAATGTGTACGATCATCATGTTGACAACCTCTATCTAGCCATCAGTTTGAGGATGGAAGGCTATGGACTTAGTGAGTTTGGTGTCCAGCATCGTCCAGAGATTGGACCAAAATGTACTGAGGAACCTGTTGTCCTGATCTGAGATGATAAATCGTGGGATCCCAAAGTGTACCCACACTATTCAAAGAAGAGTATAGCGGTGGCTTCTACTGTGATATTCTTCTTGTAGGTCGGCATAGTGGCCATTTTCGAGAACCTGTCGATGACCATAAAAACATAGTTGTTTCCATGCTTAGTGGAAGGAAGGCCTGACATGTAATCCATGGAGATGGATTCCCAAGGTTGACTAGGGGTAGGCGGCAGGGTATAGAGGCCTTGTTTCTTAACTATTGGTTTGGCAATGGCGTAGGCGACATTGTAACATGTCAAGGAATTCTAATCATTCTTTGGATGCAAATCTAGATGATCTTTTCATGCAAATTGTGGGTTGTTGTAGGAGTCCCTATTTTTCTATAGGAGACATTCTAGTGAGCAGAAAATTACACTTTAGATTCATTTTGAAGGGAGGATCGGTTGAGCGAAATAAAAAGGATGTTAAAGAGGTATTTTCCAAGCTCTTATTCTTATGATAGACAATTTTATTTAACAAAAGAGAAATTCTAGGGTTTATGGTAGCGTTAAAAATGAGGAATTTACACAATAACAAAATACAGAAATGTATGAACAACAAGTAAAGAATAGTGATATAAATAAGCTAATACATGGAAAATAATATTAACTACATAAAACAACTATTTCTAAATTCACTAAAATAATATTCAAATAAAAATGATTGTAAGAAACTAATTCATTAGCCCCAAAGAAGACAATGTCCATAAATGAAATTATAGAAATAAATAACTAGATTGTTGCATGAAAAATAAAAGTACAAATATGGGTCTTAAGCACCTGGGGTGGGCCCTAACTTTAGGAGGCTTAGATCCCTAAAGAGAGAATAGCCTAGGAACCAAAAATTCTTTTGATTGATCAAATGTGCTCACACATAGAATATTATAAGACTAAAATTCTAGGCAAAATCCTTCACTTTACTATTGTTCTTTTCTAACTTCAGAAATTTGACTCCCAATGGGCTACTCAAGCCCTTTATTTATACAAAATAGCTCAGGGGAATCCTCCTTGAAGATAGGCCTTCCTTCCCTCCAAAATCCCAAAAAAATAGAATCTTTCTCCCTGTATGACTTCGCAGCCACAACAAGGAGTAATGATTGATCAAGCCACCGAGTTTGGTCATCCTGTACTAGGGGACAGGTCCCACAATTATCTCTTGACTTAATTTTCATGTTATCTGCACCAAAAATTCTCAATTTGCTTCATAATAAACACATTAGACACATAAAGTATGATAAAAATATCTAACCTTACTAAGAACTTATTAAAGCTTAATAAATACATTTTTAAGTGCAAGAAAGAGAGGTTTTAATGTCCCTGGAAAGGTGACATTTTCCTTATGTTTTTCCTAATTTGGAGGCCCATCATACCCCCTACTAAAATTACTTCTCATCCTCTAAGAAATCTATTCATGTTTTTTTCTCATGTTTTCATTGATCTTTGTTAATGACCTACCTAATGTCCCATGTAGTGTTGAACATTGTGGTCTTTACTAGATAAAAACCTACACCTGCCTTAATTTCCTGCCATTCATTTCCCTCTTCTTCTTTGTTTTGATATTCATGAAGTCCCATCACCAAAGGAGGTTTAAATTTGAGCCTTATCCACTAGATTTTAATTTTCTATATGATTCTCTTATAAAAGGGAGTCTTTGTGATCACATCCTGTAATCATTTAGGGAAGTGATATTCACTAATTTTCATGTTGTATGGCAATGTCTTCCATCTCCTTTGGTAGGCTTGTGAAATCTCTTATCCCAATATTCCTAATGTATCCTAAAAGTGGAGGATTACTTCTTCCTTCATTTTCTTGTAAACTATCGCCCCCTAAGGATATTATGTTAGAAGCGCATGGTTAGCAGTGATGACAACTGAGGAAGGATGTTCTAGCCTAATTTAGAGTGGTTCATTCATCTCCATGTCTAATGATATATTTAATTCTTCTAATTTTATTTCCTCATGTATTAGCCATGAGGATAGGGTCGTTAGTTTCACGTCAACCAAATATGAATTAGGGTCCCATATGCGCAGGTTAGGAAGAACCAAATTGTGCATGTAGAATTATGCAAGATTAGCCTTGTCATTTGTGTTTCTCTCAATGAAAAAGTCAATAAATTCTCTAACTTTATGTACACGAAAACAATTTTTTTGTGCCAACATTTTGATTTGGAACTGGTGTCATTGATCTTTTAAAAATTGGGAATAGTTCTTTGATGGCTTCCTTTTATGAGGAATTTTGCATCTATGGATAAATACTAATTCCCTAGGTAGGTAGCTATACCTCAAACAATAGATTTAAAGTGCTTATCCTTTTTCTATAGATGATAAATAAGACAAGGGAATCAAAGGAACTACTTGTTCTTTCAC
The DNA here is from genome assembly GCA_000404065.3 of Pinus taeda. Taxonomy (NCBI): domain Eukaryota; kingdom Viridiplantae; phylum Streptophyta; class Pinopsida; order Pinales; family Pinaceae; genus Pinus; species Pinus taeda. The sequence goes on along the minus strand of APFE031424311.1, from coordinate 15,106 downwards.
TTTCCTTCTGCCACTCCTTCTCGAACTTAACTCGCTCAAAAAGTACCTGCAAGCATCAACAGAAGACAAAGAACCATTCAAAAAATGATATCTATTGACTATAAATAAATGGAATCAAATACATTCACAAATAAAAACATCATATATCAGGATAAGCATATGGAAAAAAGGTGTAAACATCTTTATTAAGTAGAAGGAAGAATTACAACCATGAAGTCTGATCCATTGTCACTCTTCCAGCTTGGGTTCCAACCAACATCACATCAATAGCACAACACTCTGGTAGCATAACAATACTTGCTTATAATCTCAATCCTCACACCAACAACATCTCTTTACAAATTCTAAAAGTCTAGCCCCTGATCAATTAGATGAGTGCTCAATTTATAGGAAAATGGAGGAGGTTTGGTCATAAATGAGGGTATGGAATGGCCTTGCAAACTTAGAGTTAGTTTCCATGGAGGAAGGGATGAGAGGATAGGAAGTTACTTAACTCATTCCCTATCCAATTTCGAGCTCATAGGAGATGATAAGAGTGGGAATCCTCTAGAAAGTTCCGGAAGATAAGAATATTCCCATAACCCTATGTTGAATTCGCTCAAACTCACCCAGCACGGGTCAAAGTGGGCCTAAGTGCTCTACAGAGCACCCTAACATGGGCCTACCTACACTGAAGTGCACTTACCCCTGACCAAGGCTGCACTGGTCCCTTAAGGAGGCAATTCTGGAGGGCTTCAGGCCAAGAAACTCTTAGGGAAGGAGGAATTCAAAGTGGTGACTTATCTAGGGCATGTAGCAACTAAATTAGGGTTTGATGGGCCCTAATGGTATTGATCTGAATGATGGGAGTGATGTGCCCAAATGAAACTGTAACACTTACTACATTTCATAACTTCTAAAAAAATATGGGCCATAGTGCCCAAATTTGTTTCTAAGGTGGAAACTTGGCTTTATTTTTCCTACAACAACCTTTTTGTTTGCTATAGTTGGGCCCTCAAATTTTTATTTTCCTTTTCCAAGTGGTCTCTTTTATTGGCTTCATTAAATATGAGGAGGGAAATCTCCTCTCTCATCTTTTTCATCTCTTCTTCCATTCTACCAACATCAGTAACTCCCTTAGGCTATACAATATACTTCCATTGTGAGTTATATCCTTTTCTTCCTCAAGCTAAAAGAATAATATGGGTGTTAGGTGAAGAGGTAGTGTTTTTCCCACCTCAATCCAAGAGTAGTAGGAAGAGGATTCTTTTGGAACTTCTTGTGGTTCTGATCTATGTTCCTGTACCTTGGTTTTTTTCTCCTATAGCACTATTATGTGTTCTTGTAGCACTGCTATGTGTTCCTACAACACTACAGTTTGCCCTTGTATTACCGTAGGCTAAGTGCTTGGACCTTCTATCTATAATTTCAATTCCTTCCTTTTAGTTGATTATATTATTAGTTTTTGTCCTTCTTCCTTTTGAGGCTCTTCTTGCTAGGGATTGGTAATTTCCTCAATAGTTATTGGAGTGGGTGATGGAGGCTTCAATTTTCCAGTAAAACATGTTCTATTACTCTTTCTTGTTCTAAAATAGATAGGAGGTTCTCTTGGTTTACTTGTCTTGGGATTTGTTGGAGTGATTAGGGATACTAAAGTAGCATCAACCTCCTCTTCTATATTTTCTTCTTCTTGAGCTACAATACTTTATTTTTCCTCTTTATTTATCTTTTTTTCTAGCTTCCTTGGGGATTCAATGTCCATCTAAGGCTCTAGGAGTTATATATTTGGTGTTGGCACGTCAACCTTGACACCTAACTCTATGTTGTAGTACTCAACAACCCCCCATTATGATTAGACTTAGAATAATAATTAATCAAGACAATTAATGGCCACTTTGAGTGATTTATGGTTTCGAGGTTCTGAACGATTTGTTACTATTTTGATGTAATACTGTAGGATTTTTCATTAAATCATGCATTGAATTGAAAAGACTATTTTCCTTAACGAATTATTGCCGCTCATCCTTGCTTCTCTTTTTAATAGTTAAATCCTGACAAAATACAATTAGAGGAGATGTCTAGAATTATCAAAGGAAAGAAGAAGTATGTAGTTCAACCACAAACATTTTTCCCTCCTATAGAAATTGTCAAAAATGTCATTATTATTCACGGAAACTACATGAACACTAGACGCAGGGTCCCCCTCTTGGGAAATAATACATAAATTGTTCTAAGATGAGAAGCCAAAGTAAATTGAGAGGGAAAGAACTACCTTAGATGATAGGACTTTGGTTGTTGATTCTAGATGGAATGATGTGGGAAATTCCTTTTTCCGTAGAATTTCAGCTCGTCCCAAAATATTTCTCTACATGGATATGGTGAGATGGGTCATTGAAAATTTGATTCTCACAGATAGATTTTCCATGACTCCATAATAGACAATCATCGAGTCATTCAAGGCCAAAGATCTCAGGAAAATGTTCCACTTGATGCCATCGCAGAAGAAGTATGACACTTAGTTTGTCCAGAAGTTTATGCACAAGAAGTGAAAACTAGCAGAGCATATCATGAAATGGGGAAGGGATCTGAACAAGTACAAACGCGAGGATAGGGTTATGTATTCAATAGCTTCCCTTACTAGACCTTTCTCTCATATTGCTACTATAATATGTTGTTTATAAAATTACCATAATAAACAAAAGTTCTCAGAAGAATGGGTACCATTAATAGAAGCTTCTTCAGATGGTTATATTATGGATTGGGCCAATATATTGTCTAATACTTTAACTTCTCAAATTTTAAGCTACAGACAAAAACACAATATCATTGATAGAGCTCTTCCCCCTTTCTTCATGAGTGCCTATGTAATGGATGCTATTCTTTTTCATATGATATTCCATCCATGGGATGGAAATGGACAATTTAGGACCCTACCCCCATTCATATCTACCATGATATCATGTGGGAATCCAAGTTTCATTCTCACTTTTACAAAATTTGTCATGGAATCTTCCACCCTATTCACCAAGATATTTTCGGAAACAAAGCACCTAAACTCTCTACATAAGCTAATGATGATTTAATTTACATAGGAAGGTGGTTCAAGGAGGATTCATTCACCTATATTCGGATTTTTGGTAGTCTTTCTAATCCTCATGTTTTACCTCTTTTTGTCCTTGACAAACTATTAGCCAAGGAAATTGCATATTAGACAATCAGGAATGGTTTGAACGAAGTACTGAAAGATGACAAGAAAACCCTTTGGCCTTATTTTCCTATTTCTTGTGGTATCTATGCATTGGATAATTTCAAACATGCTCTTCTTGAAGTTAACCAAATTAAAGCTTTGAATTTCTCAACCATCCCAAATAGAAAGCATGATCCTAATGGAGTCGTTAAATATGTCACACCATAGGCTAGAATCAAACAATTCACAAGCAAGCCTGATAAATTTGATTACTTGCTTGAAATGGTTCCAGAGTACTCCATGATTGAGAAGTTAGCAGCACACTGACTAACTCTTGAGGAATTGATTTAGTTTAGTCAATACCATAGTCAGAGAATAACCCATTTTCCCATAGATTTGTTGAGAATAACAAAATACTAAAATTTTAAAGATATTAGCTTCTTCATCAAAAGATACAATTGTTTATCAAATCTCAAAGATAGCTACTTTATTTGTTGAACAAATAAAGAAAATTCAGGGAGAAAATGAATTGGATGAATCTTGGGAGGAATGCAATCATTCTATATCATCCAAAAGGACATAGGAGTTAAACACTCAAGTGAACAAAGAACCAAATTAGATTTCGGAAACTGCAGGGGATGACCTCATTCACTATTGAGGCTCCCGAGAAAACTAATGTTGTTGAAGATATGGAAAATATCCCAACATTTGCTACAGAAGAAGTAGCTCTAAAAATTGAGTAAATTCCTCCTTTGGATGTGTTTTACAGTCCTAAACATAGAAAATATGAGCAGACAAAGAAAAAAAATAAAGCTGGAACAGGCACAGGCATTAGTCTCTAATGAGACTCATTTTTAAGTTCTCTGGAAAGGAGCCCAATCAGCTCCTGATGAAGAATTAAACAAACTCTCATAGTTTGCAAGAGCTTATTCCAATACAGTTATTGATAAAGTACAGAAGTTCAACTACTTATAAACAAGAAGGATCAAAAGATTTTTCAGTTATAATAGAGTCTCCAAAGTGAAAGACAGGTGATAGAAAAACAATTGCAAGCAAAGATTTCTGAATTACAGAGAAGTTTCAATGATTTGAAACTACAATATGAATCTGATATCAAAGGTAAAGATGGTAAAGATGCATAGATATAGCAGCTACAACAAAAGATGAATCAGTTAAAAGAGAATCCAGAAATTAATGAAGTTAAAAAGGAAGCATGAGAACTGAATACATGCTAAACAAAAAGTTGTATTTTATCATAAATTAACTTTGATTAATGAGTTGTGTAAGTCCAGTGATTCCTTGGTTAACCAATTGTCCAATCTAAGGACATTTTATGAAGAAATCGATGACAAGATTTCTAAGCATATAGATTGGCAGGATAGTGCTAAGGTAAGATCACTCGATATTCCTCAAATTGAAGAATCTCAGAAAGATATTGTTTTCGGTGACTAGGACATAAAGATAAAGAAATCATAAATGGTTATCATCATAGCCAGAAACCATGATTCTAATCTCACTGAATATATCACAGACAACCTATTGCAAGCCAATTTGATCCAATATTTCCCATATGACACTTTACCGAATGTCAAATCTCTAATGAAATCATCGCAAGAAACATCAAAGAAAAAGGTTGAAGATATCAATAGTTTATCAAAAGTAAACCTCAAAAACCATTGGCATTTCTTGGTAAAGCCACATAGTCAATGGCTTGTGCTGAGGTGTCTTTTTAATGTGACAACTCATCTCCTTCCAACACTCAATGATGTAGTCTTTACAAGACAGATGCGCATACAACTGATTCATCCCCCTGAATTGAAGCCAATGATGGACATATGTGGACTCAGAAAGCAATGGGAAATCAACCTATAGCATAATCATGAAGTTATTTTTACAATAGAATGTTATCTTTGTCTTCACTTTATCTTAGCTTAGTTTGTTGGAACTGTTTCAAGATATTTATTTTTACATTACTATTTTGGTAATCTTAATAGACTATAAAACACCTTCATGTCATTAGAGAAGGGGTTCTAAATTTTTTATAGACAACTTTGAACTTGCACTATTCCAAAGTTATCTAATAGAAGAGTTGAACCATAAGCTATCTTTTTCATGAGCAAAGCCTTGATGTATTAGGTGCTATTATGTTTACATTTATACTATGTTTCAATGAGATAGATAGTATATTTTCTATAAGTTGTTCCATTATATGTATGTTTTGCAAACAATCAGACATTGTCACTATTAATGTGTAATATTTTATCTTTTTAATCATATATGAAATAATGAGATATTATATGTGATTGGTTTTAATCAACTAACTTAATTAACTATTTAATTAAATTAGTTTATCTTATTTTCTTTCTCTTCATAAAGTATTTAATGATCTATATTGTTGTATACTTTATGAAATATTTTATAAATCATATGTAAAAGAATATTATCCGAGGAGATACATAGAATAATTATATTTATCAATATCATCTTCGGTTTTAAAACACTCCATTATTCGCATTCTATTCTATTATTCATTTATATATCTTTTAAGGGAAATTGGTCCTATTACCCCAGTTGGAGCCACCAATTCGAATGGAAACGAAGCTGCTTTGAGTTCCCGACTGGTTGGTTTTCCCCAATGTTGAGGAAGATATTTTCCATCCTTTAAAATTTTTCACGCTAGAAGGAGGTCCCCCAACTATGAATGGAAACAAGTTTTAATCCTAAATCAAAACGTCATCGAAAGAGTCATTCTCCCTCAAAATATCCTCCACCTTCTAGATCTCATTCAAAATATCCTACTCTGAGACTAGAAGTTGTGAAAACAACCACAAGTTCTCCTAGCACACACCCTAAGTCATTTGATCAACGTTCTTCCCAGGAGTCACCTAAAGTTCAGACCTTAATTCAGAGATTAGAAGTAATTTCTATTTCAGAAGAGAGGCCACAACAATTTGAATTATCTAAAGGTAGTGTATGATCATCTTTTCAATATTCTCATATTTTGACTCGATTCCATAATGAGAAACTTGGAATTACTCCATTTTAGTTTCCCTTACCTTCTCACCAAATAAATAATAAAACGTATGAGTCACAATCATCTACTAATGAGATTTTATTTGTTGGGTTGTGTTATATTCTTTCCACGACTAGCCCACGTAGCTAACTGGGGGGTTAGAGGGGGGAAGAGCCCCCCTTCGTTGCGTCGATTGTGTAGCAGGGGGGTTCACAGGGGGTTTGAGGTGTACCCGTAACCCCACTTTATGGGGTCCGGGGCAGCGCCCTAGAAAATTTTGGTTTTGGACCCTATGTTAGGTTGGACGGACCCACCTATGGTTTTGTGCATGATTTTCGCACATGTTTTTTGGACGTGATGGTTTTCGGTCCATGGTATTAGACGCGATGGTTTTCGGCCCATGGTATTGGATGTTTCAGCATGTATAAATATGTATTATAACATTGAAAGGAACATAATGAAAAATCAAGCTAGTAGTCCCGGTTTTAGGATCCAGGGAAATCCCTGTGTATATGTTTTTTATGTGTGGTGATCTTGCATTGTTTATTTTCTATGTTTTAGAAAGTGTATGCAAGTAATTTATGTACGAGGTTAAAACCTACATTTGGTATCGGAGCAGTTTTGGCTTCCAGGGGACGCCTTTGTTGCTAAGGGGTTTCACTCAGGCTTGTGGTAGACCCTGTTCACTGGGAGATCTGCGAGATCGAATCTGGTGGTGAAGGAAGATGGCGAGCAGTGAAAAGATAGAGATCAAGAAATTTAATGGTTAGAGTTTTGAGTTGTGGAAACTCAAGATGGAGGATCTGTTGGTGGATAAAGATCAGTGGATTGCAGTAGATCTGGGTACTAAACCAACAGGAGTGTCGCATGAAGAATGGAAGAAGTTGGATTCAAAGGTAAAGAGCACAATACGATTGTGTGTCTCAAATTCAGTATTTCTGAATGTATCAGGGGAAGCTACGGCGAAGGCTTTGTGGGACAAGTTAGGGACTTTGTACCAATCTAAGTCTCTGGTGAATAAATTGTTCCTTCAGAAAAAGCTATATAATCTGAGGATGAAAGATGGAGACTCGGTGACAAAGCATATGAATGAATTTAATACTGTGGTAAGTCAATTAGCATCTGTTGATATTAAAATTTTAGATGAAGATAAGTGCATCAGTTTGTTGTGTTCTCTACCAGATTTGTGGGATAGTCTAGTTATTGCAATAGGTAGCAAAGAAACTACCTTGCAATTTGATGAAATAATCTCATCCTTGCTGACAGAGGAGATGATACGGAAAAATATGGAGAGCAATAATGGTGATGCCTTGTCTATACAAGGACGGTCCCAGAACAGAAACAAAAATAAGTCATCAAGTGGGAGATCTAAATCTAGAGGGAGATCTAAATCTCCAGGAAAACCTGTAAAGGTGGTGCGCTGGAAATGCAAAAAGAAAGGGAAATACAAAAGGGACTGTAAATCTAAAGCTCCTGATAAAGGAAAGGGATCTGCTAATGCTCCTTCTGTAGAGGCGAAAACCACCTCAGATGAAGGTGGGGATGTGTACTTGGCTTCGTCAATTACACATTTAGATCATGAGGCATGGTTGATTGACTCAGGTGCATCCTTTCACTTCACTCCCCATAGAGAGAGGTTCTACGTGTATGAGAAATACAATGGTGGTGATGTCTTCTTAGGGGATGATAGGAAGGTTAGAATCATTGGCCGTGGAAAAGTAAAGTTGAAGTTACAAGGTGGAAGGGTTAGAACACTTCTGGGTGTTCTGCATATTACTGCATTGGCCAAAAATCTGATTTCTGTAAGCATGCTAGATGATGCAGGTGTAAAAACAGTGTTTGAGAAGGATACCTGCAAAATGGTTCGGGGAGCACTGGTATTGATGTGGGGAGTTCGAATTGGAACTCTGTACAAGCTGCAAGGTAGCACTGTTATTAATGGGTGCAATAGTTCTGTTGTTCCTGAAAGTGGAGCAGAAAATATAGTGGACTCTGGAGAGAAGACCATGTTGTGGCATCAAAGGCTTCGACATATTGGAGAGAAGGGCTTTCGAATACTTCATGGTAAAGGTATGAGTAATAGCTCTCTGGATTTTTATTTCTGTGAAAATTGTGTATATGGGAAGCAGAATTGGTGAGTTTCCCCTCTGGTAGTAAGAGGGCGAAACAGATATTAGAAGTTGTGCACAGTGATGTGTTTGGACCTATGAAGGTTCCATCATTGGGTAATTCTATGTACTATGTATCATTTATAGAAGTGTGGTATAGCACAACAGAAGACTACTCCATATACACCTCAGCAAAATGGAGTTTCAGAAAGAATGAATAAGATGTTGATGGAAAGGGCAAGAAGCATGCTCAGTGGTGTCGGATTAGGACAGGAATTCTGCGCAGAGGAAGTGGATACTACATATTACCTTCATCAGCGTTGGAGGATAAGACTCCATAAGAGGTATGGACTAGTAAGAAACCCTCTCTTTCACATCTGAGGATATTTGGATGTGATGCATTGTACATGTTCCAAAGGAGAAATGAACCAAGTTGGATGGTAAATCTGAAAAGTGCATCTTTAATGGGTATAAGGATGGTTTAAAGGGTTATAAGCTTTGGAACCCAATCACAAGAAACGTTGTGTACAGTCGAGATGTGGTGTTCAGGGAGGTGAAAGATGTTATTAGACATGAATTCCAACCAAAGGAACCTAAGAAGATAGAGTTTGAGCTTAAGGAGAAAGAATCAGACTCTACAGCAGAGGAATCAGAAGATGAAGAGCCACAAACTCCGGCTGTGAGAAGATTAGTTTGAGAAAGAAGGCAGCCAGAAAGGTATAGTCTATCTGCTTTCTATTCAAATTTTGCTTTATCTGTTACTGATGATGATCCCAGAACTATGAAGGAAACAGTGGATTGAGAGGATGGAAAACTCTGGAAAGAGGCCATGGTTGATGAAATGGCATCTTTGCACAAAAATAAGGCTTGGGATCTGGTGGAGTTGTTGGCTAGAAGGAAACCCATTGGCAGCAAATGGGTGTTCAAAAAGAAGACAAATGCAGAAAGAAAAGTGGAGAAATACAAAACTTGATTGGTAGCAAAAGGTTATTCCCAAGTGTCAGGAATTGATTTTGGTGATATTTCTTCTCTTGTTTCCAAGGTAACTTCTATTAGATTACTTTTATCTATTGTTGTTGCTTTTGATTTTGAGGTAGAACGGATGGATGTGAAGACAACATTTTTTCACGGGGATCTGGAAGACAAGATCTACATGAAGAAACCTGAAGGCTTTGTGGTGAAGCGTAAGAAAAAACTGGTATGTAGGTTAAAGAAGTATTTGTATGGATTAAACAGTCACCAAGGATGTGGTATCAGAAATTTGATACATTTATATAGGGACTTGGCTTCACCAGAAGAAAATTAGATCACTGTGTGTATTTTACATTAATTGCTGACCATGTTATTTATTTGGTCTTGTATGTGGATGACATGTTGCTGGTTGGAAATGACAAAGAAATTATCCAAGATTTGAAGACCCAATTTTCCTCCAAATTCGACATGAAATATCTTGGTGCTACAAACTATATTTTGGGCATGGAAATTAAAAGAGATCGAGAAAAGAGGAAGCTTTTGTTGGCATTATGGCATAGGTTTGATGCTATGGCACTGGTGTTGTCCTTGATGGCAACTCACTTTGGTGACAGATCTCAGTTCAGGCACTCAGAAAGAAGAAAAAGACATATACGCAGGTTCACTCTGACGAAGTTGCGTATACACACGGGTTGGACGTTCCCAAGGCACGTATGCATATACACGCACTTTCATGCAAGGAAAAGCACATATATGTGGGAGAACTTATCTTTGGTCCATGGTATTTAGTCCTTGGTATTTGAACCTATGGTTTTGGACCATGGTATTTTGTCATAAGTGTTGATCCCAAGTATTGGGTTCATGGTATTGAATTATTATGGTTTTGGACCGTGGTATTGTGAAAGGCAAGTCTATAAAAGAGGAAGAAGATCATTGGGCAAAGATTATCTGAATTATCATTGAATATATGATAAAGTGGTAGATCTGGAATACTGGTAATCGGGTTATGGTGCAGATCTGGATCTAATTGAAGGAGGAACCTTAGCGCAAAGAGAAGGATAAGTTCTATTGATGGGTCATAATCTTTAAGCTTTAATGATAGTATCTTTGTATGATTTTGATCTGTTATATGTGGTGCTTGCTTGATCTATAACACTGATAATCTGGGTTAATTAGTGTTTTGAATATCTGAAAGAGCGAATTATCCTTTATAGATTTGTACATAGATTTAGTGAAGCGAAGGTTCGTATACACGCTGGTTAAGTGAATGAAAACAACGTATACACAGGTTGTTCCACACACAGAAGCGTATGCACGCATGTTACAGGTTATCGAAATAGCGTATATACTTTAAGTTGTGATCTAGTTGCTTCTGTTTATTGTTGTTGTGTTCTGGGTTCAGTTTTTGGTGTGTGGTTTCTGGTACTGTGTTTTGGGTACAGCTGTCAGAGAAGTATCTCCTTGATTCAGATCTAATTGGTGGAAAGAAGATTGGTTGATGGATAAATTCTTGATGATTGATTGATGTTCATGGATCCAGTCTGAAAATTTATGAAACGTGGTCCCTGGAAGAAAGAGAAGGTTGTAGCCTTATGTAGGCCAGCACCTACGTACTAGTATCTTGGCTACTACAAGAGCTAAAGGGGGTTGTAGCTCCCTTCCAGGAGAAGCTGGAGAAAGAGAGAGGGTTGTAGCTCTCTGCAGGTTGTAGCCTGCGTACTGGTAAAGGACTACACCAGTGCATTGTAAAAGAAGTTTCTAATTTAAAAAGAAGATAGAGACGAATTGCAGCAGGTGGTTTTCACCCACATTGGGTTTCCACCTTATATCTTGTATTCTTGTGTGTGATTGTCTTTCTGCTCTATTTTACTGTTTCTGGTTACTGGTTATTTGATTCTAAAACACATATTAGCAATCATCAGCAAAAAGTTAAAGTAACTTAAAAGTTTGCTTTGTATACGCGGGTTTCCTTCTGCATAGTTGCATATATACGCGGGTTTAATTAACTGAAGTAGCGTATATCATTCATTTTCGAAAAGGAATAATTGACTTGATAATACTGATTCACCCCCCCTCGTAGTATTATTTCCAACAGCTTTGGTTAAACTAGAGGAAGTATGTTGAGACAATACTGCAGAGGTTTAATATGCAAGATAGTAAATCAGCGAAGGTTCCTATTCCTGTAGGTGTGAGGTTATCTGCTAAACAGTGTCCCAAGAGAAAGAAGAGGAAGAGAGCATGTCCCATGTTCCATATGCAAGTGCAGTAGCCTGATGTATGCAATGGTCTGTACTAGACCAGACATTGCACATGCAGTGGGAGTATTGAGCAAGTTTATGTCAAAACCAAGGAAGGAGCACTGGACAATAGTGAAGCGGGTTTTCAGGTATTTGCATGGCACTAGTGATTATGGTTGTGGCTACCAAGGAAATCAGATGGACAAAAGTTGGATATTCGTGGCTTTGTTGAGCAGACTAGGCTAGAGATCTGGATGCAGAGAAACATCTACAAGTGGGTATGTGTTTAACCTATTTGGAGGTGCAGTCAGTTGGATGAGTAAGAAACAATTTGTAGTGGCACTATCAACTACAGAGGCAGAATACATGGCAGCCACTTATGCTAGCAAGGAAGTAGTTTGGTTGCAGAGATTGTTTTCAAGTATGTGGTTAGTATAGGGAGTTATAACGGTACACTGTGACAACCAAAGTGAAATTTTCATGGCAAAGAACCCCGCATATCATTCAAAGACAAAGCACATTGATGTTTAGTATCACTTTGTGACGGATATGATAGAAGACAAAAAGGTGTTATTGGTAAAGGTGGACACTTTGAAGAATATTGCATATGCATTGACAAAATCAGTGAGCTCTAAGAAGTTCTCTTGGTGTAGAGAGACAATGGGCATTTCAGGGCTAGAAAAATGACTAAGCTCTCTTGTGGCCCC
>APFE031424309.1:0-11538 GCA_000404065.3 Pinus taeda | reverse complement strand
CAAATCTATCTTCAAATCATCCATCTTAGCTTCCACGTCATTCATCTTAGCTTCCACTTCATTCATCTTAGCTTCTACACCTTTCTTTAAACAATCCATCCTAGATTCTGTTCCTTTTTGTGCAAGTGACACTTGTTGCACTTGGTCTCGTAATTTTGATATATCATGTTGCATTTCTTCCTCTTCTTCATGAGTCATGCTAGAGATTTCAGGTCGCCTACCAGGTGTTTCCATTTTCTTGCTTTTGGGCATCAATTACTGATAATAATGCTTCACTATGCCCTTTGAATTCCTTCAAAATAAATTTTCAAACCAAGCTTAAGCAAACATTTAAAAAATATACACACCTTTTTTCACTTTGTAGGAGCTCGATATTGACTCTGATGTATCTCTGTAATTTCGGATCATCTAGTTCTGAAATTGCGATCTACGGTAGCCCTCTGTGTCCTCTTTCCAATGCCACCAGTCTGACCCTAATTTGATTCTCCAATGATGCGTTATGCCAAATCTCCCACAGTGACCTGATTATAGACTAATTCTGTAGAGCGAACTTGTACGACATTCCACGAGTCACTGTTTCAACCTATGGCTCTGAAAAATATATAGAAGAAACTACAGTCCGTCCTCTTTCTGCACCTTTTTACAAAATTTCAATCCAATGCTCAGAAAAAAAAGTTATGACGATTTTCCCCAGGTCACCTGTTTGGAATGTAATTCAGGAGTCTGCAAAAAGACCAACTTCCTCATATCATATCTCCGCAATTATAGCGCAAAATGCTCTAAAATTCGGACCCGAGAAATAGCACGATGTCGTCTCAAATGGGTTTTTTTTTTACTTCTGAAACGTCACAGAAAAAAAGTTATAACGAAAATGCCACGATGACCTGTTTGGAGCAGCGAAACCCTAGAATCCAAAGCTCTGATACCAAATGTTATGAAACTAGCTCAAGAAAAGATAAAAAAGATAGATCAATCGCTTAAGAATCAGCCTCTTCGAGGGGGAAACCTCCTTTACATTACATAAATGAACAATTCTTGGATGATACAAATGAAAAGATCTCCTTTTTATATATAGGAGTCTAAGGGGTCATAACATAATCAGAGCCTACATAACAATAATAATGTAAGGGCACAATACTGACAATAGTGGGCTTCTATGGGGCACAATAGTAACAATATGGGCACAATAGGGGCACAACAATATTAATAAGGGGTACAACTACAATATTAATGGGGTAATCACTAGTATTATGGGGACCCAACAATTGATCAGACAATCTAGTTGCATCGATCTAGGGAAGAAGTCTATAATAAGGCTCGGGTCATCAAGAAGAATATCAAAAAGGTTTTTGATAAAATAACTAAAGTAGATGATTTCACTTTGGGTGATATATTTTTAAAGTGGGATTCCGTAAGAGAGGAAAAAGTAAAGCATTGAAAATTCGACAATCTATGGATAGGGCCTTATGTCATTTATGCTTTCAAAGGACACAATGAATTTTTTCTCAAACATCTAGATGGGACAGAAATTCCTTGTGGACCTATGAATGGGAGAATTTTGAAACACTAATTCTCTAAAAATAGAATTTTTTCTAGTATTAATCATTGTACATATCATTGTCTTTATTATTTTGATTGGGTGACCTATTAATAGAAGTTGAAGCCCACAGAGAAGGCCCTAAGATTCCATTGATATGTTACCATAACTACTACAACAAAAGGAATCAAAGGTGGATATTGTTGAAATAGAACACTCAAGGCTATTGATCAAATGTTCTTGGCACCTCAGAGGGAGAGTGCCATCCCCAACTGGAGCCATTGTTAGGGTCCTATAATTTATAGGATCTCAAGGTAATTGAGTATTGTATCTCAGGAACCTCATATTGTAAATAATTTTCAATCTACCAATGCTTTCCAAATATAATAAAAAATGAAAAGAGGGTATAAATAAAAAAAAAGAGAGAAAAAACAAAAATATTGAAAAAAGAATGAAAAATAGAACCCCATCAAAAGAAAAACAAAAAAAGAAATAATATTGAAAGTGTTGCAAGTCTAAATGCCACTACTGATAGTTAGTTTTCTTCATCATTGTTAAATAAATATTGTGTTTATCTTGTTCAAAATGCCACAATGTCTAGCTACTTGTTTAATCATACAATGTAATCATGCTTAAACTTCTTTAAATTTCTGTAAATTAGGTTAGAGAATAAATATTTTCCCAACAGTCTAATATGGGTAAATCAGTAGATAGGTAGAAAATGGCATTGATTCAATTGTTTAATATGAATCAATAGGAGAAATAAGTGGTAGGATTTAGATAGTTTTTCATTATGTATAAAAGAAAATATTGTGGGTTTGCTAGTCTAAGTGCACCCATTAGAAAAATAAAATGTTAGTTTAGTTAAGGGTAGGTAAATTAGATGGTTTTTATAAATATAGACCTATGCCGTTTTTCTCCTAAGTATAAGTACATTCTAAAAGGGAAAAATATTCACTGTTAGATAAAGTGTTTTACATATATTTCATACTTCCTCTTATCCTAAGTTTGGAGGCAAAGTGTAAAAAGCGCATATCAACAAATATCTTTTGTCGTATACAGTTAATCAACTACATTGTCAGAGCATTGGGCTCTTCTCTCGCTTACAATCTATGACCCTCATCTACCTTCATACCCCACTCTCCATCCTACCTTTACCGCTGGGGGGTCCAAAAAAGTTGTTTCTTCCACCAGGCCCCATCCTAACGTGGCATCATTTCCTCTCTTCACACCCCCCTCACCGAAACTACTTACCATCCACTACCCCCTCTGAAACTACTTCCCCTTGGCCTACTTTACCGCGTCCCCACCATGATGCCTCTGCCATTCACCTCCTGCAACGGTGCCTAACCGTTAACCACTTAAATATACTCTCGGCAAAATAATCGTTTGGTATTAAATTCATAATTCTCGAGTAACCGTTCAAAATTAACACTCTCGCACCACCTCCAACGCATTTCAGCATGCTCTACTTTCTAAAAGCTTTCAGGAACCATAACTTTCCTCCTTTTACTACTCATACTCTCGCTTTCCTAATTTTTACTGGCTTATTCCCTATAATTCGCAACTTTATACAATGATCATTTTCATAGTATTCACACGACTAGACCAAGACAGATATTGACAGTCCTATGTCTCCTTCACCTGACAATTCATTACCCAAACACTTTCCCGATAAGGTCTTCTGTCAATATCTCTTATATTTCATTAATATAGTCATGCCTCCCAAGAGCCAAACCTAGGAGAATATTGTTAATCCCTTGATCCATCCCTCCGTAGATTAAGATCACGTCCCTTTGGCCGATAGGGATTATCAGATTAATGAAACCCACTATGACTGTGAATTTTTAGAATTATATTGTTCATTAGAAGACAAGCATGCAGATAAAACTGATGAAATTGGGCTCTGGAAGTCCAATCTTCCCCATTATATCTTCCCTTTGACATTCCAAGCCCCTGAATTTACTAGAAAATGTCAGGCATGTTATGTCCTTGCCCAAAGAGCTATCATGGCCCCATCTGCTGACATTCTCTTTACCATTACTGCCCAGTCCATAAACCAAATAATGCTAGCTCCCTCTGTGGAAAATAGTACTCCTTTCTCCTTAGAAGCCCTCACCCAGCTTTATCAGAAGTTGGATTTCACTACCAGAGCCAAAATTTTCGATATCTTCTTATTTGAGAATGCCCAATTACCTAAAAAGAACCCTCCATATCCTTCCTCCATCTTCCCTGATTGAGCCAAACAAATCACATCCATAATTTCCTATATTATGGGTTATTATTCTAATCAGTGGGTAGATGAGCCCATTTTAGGTTTCCTCTCCATATTTTCAACAAACAGTAAGCCATCCATTGTGTTCAATTTCAGTCAATTCTTGGCTGACAGCATTCATGAAAAGTTATTAAAATTTCCCACAGAGCAGGTGTTTAATTACACCTCTATTCTAATCTACATGTTCCTTTACTATCAGGCAGATAAGTTCAATTTTTCAATGCAAAAGCTTGATGATGCAGGAAACCAACACCCAATGATCTTTTGGACCTCATTGGTCATGAAAGAATAGCAAGAATTTTCTTACAAGAAGTTTATAGAGAAATTTGTTCACCCAATAATGAACATACTTAACAATTCCATATAGCCCAGAATCAATGAAGATATTAAGGAAATTTTGCATCTAACAGATTAGGCCAAGATTGGGGATTGGTATTTATACCAAAACTACATAGAAATCAGAGTTTATGGTTGCGAATTGGCACCATATAAACTCCCTAAATACCTCCCCATGAGGATTTTTTCCTTGGAATACATTAGATAGATGTTAAATTCTGATGACATTTATTTTGTAGTGGCCAAGAAGAAATCACAGTTCCACATAAAGACACAGGTGGGCCCATTTGTATGTAATACCAGGACAGCGGGTGAAGAAGCAAACAAAATGCTTAAAGAGATGAAGTTCAACCTGAGTTTTACATGGTCTTATGACCCTTTTGGCATTATTTCAAAGCTTAGAGTAGAAAATAAAAGTACTCCCTACATCCATACTTCAAGGCCTGAAATAGAAAAATATGCAAATCAGTTGGAATGGACAAAAAACACCTTGCAAGAGGCTGAAGAATACTCTTTTCTACTTTCATTTTGTAGACTCCCACTCCAAAGGAGAAATCAAGCAAAATACAAAGGGAGGGATCATCATCAATCACTAGAAGTGAAGCCAAAGAGTTTAGGATCAATTACAGGAAGAGGATAAAATTGACTCCTAGGACAGATGTGGACAAAGAGACAAAAGAGCAAGCTACCATCATAATTACGGACTCACCACCTATAAACAGCAAATCTGTGACATCTTCTACTAGACCTTCATCATCACAAGGTCAGAAGGAAACAAAGCTAGAGTCACGAAATGTCCAAAGGGAGAAAGAAAATTTAGTTTTTGATAGGTACAGATAGATTAAGCTTAAGAATGAGATTCTTAAAATTAGTACCTGTAATCAATTTTGGAAGCAGACCTCCAGCTCACAGAGCAGATTGTTATCATTATTTGACACAGAGCATGGGAAGATGTAAATGTCTTTTCTTGAGGCCCATACTCCACATCCAAAGACATCAGCATACTAGAAGAGCACTACATTTGATTTCAGCACAAAAGGCATTCATCCCACTAATCAAATGGAGATGCACAATCAGACTAGTGAGATGATATCTTCTACTTTAACTAACACTGCTATGTCATTGTCCAAGTTGCAGGTTTCATTTGCTAATGTTCAATATCAGTTGAAAATGGAGAATGTGTCCTCCTTAGCCAAGGATAATAGGATCAAGTCTTTAGAGGACTTGGTGGTAAAGATAGGATATGATCTTAAGAATGTCAATGTTGCAGAGGAGACTATCAAAAAGAAGAATATGGACATTGTAGCCTTGAGAAAGTAGCTTAAGCTACCAGCCACAGAGGACCCCTTAACCAAGGACATTGAAGAAAATGAGGCACAAAAAGCTGACATGATGAAGCTGATTATAGAGAAGAACATACATATTAGACAAATGGAGGTAGAAATGGAGAAGATGATAAAGGAGAAAGAACAGAGTCAGAAGATGGCCATAGTCCCCCTAGATGCCATACCCCTTTTTCAGCTTCCAGCAATAGGAACAGCCATTGGAGCTACTTCTTCCACTCATACTGCAAGTGATGAATAGGTGACCAAGACACTAGAGAACATGCCAATCCATTCAAAAGAGATCAGGACTTTGCAGGATCTGCTCAAAGCTTTAGAAGTACAGAAACCCAAAGTTGAAGCTTCTCATATTACTAAAATGAAGAAACCACAGAGATTGTTTGAGAAGTTGTAGAAGGTAGAAAGGGATACCTCAATTGGTCATACCCTGGCCCAAGCCAAGGAAACCATTTCGATGAGTATTCTAGACTCTATGAATGACATTTGGCCATCTATCCAAATCATCTTTGAGAAAAAGGAACTGATAGAAAAAGCTAAAAAAACCATTGTTCAGGGAAGGGAGAAGCTTTGAGAAATACCCACAGAAGCCTCCAACATTATCAAATTCCTAAATTCTAAGTCCAAATATGAACTTGAAGAATTAGGAACCAGTGATAGAACTGCCACTATTTTAGAAATCAATAAGTTTTTGACCAAAAGAAACCTTATTAATCAATTGGAGGAAAGATGTGAAACATTGCAGCTGGGAGTAAACAAGTTATGCAACAGAATTGAAGCATTGATCCAGAAAGTGGTGCCCAACATTTATGTAATTAATGATAAGTTAATAATTGAGGAAGAAAATGTTTTGAAAATGAAGGAAATGGCCAAAAGCAATATCAAGTTTAGTGGGATAAAGGGAAGTATGATAGCAAACATTTTTAGAAACCATGTCAAATGACTTCTACATACAGAATGAGGTAAAACATGATTTTACTGTGAAGACAACTTTTGCCAAATACACAGAGGCAGATGAAATTTACCAAAGGGTGATTAAATTGACCATACCAGATGAAATGAGATGGGAGGAGCTTTGTTATTTACTAGATTAAAAAAGTAATTTGGATGTAGTAAGACAACGTCTAGCACATCAGCCAGCATGACAGTCAACATATCAACACAGCACATTTTTAGTTTGACTTGGAAACTGAATCCACCAAAACAGAGCCACCTTTCCATGCATCTGTTTACGTGGCCTATTTTTATGCCAGAGATAAATCATATTATTTGTAATTAGGATAATAATACACTGTCGGTTTTGATAGCGTTTTTGTAATTATTTTGTATAAATACTTCATTGTTTGAAGTATTAAGGGTTGATTTTTTAATGTAATTTCTTCTATATATTGTAATTTTCAAAGTAGTTGGAGCTTTAATAATACAAGGACCTTTCACAGGATTCATGTGGTGTACCAAATGTTGATGTGTTTCTTTTGTTTATTTGTTTAAACATTGTTTTTTTTCACTGTTATTCTGAATATCTAAATTATTTAACACAAATTGTGATGAATAGGATTTATTATTCAGAGCACCCTATTATGGTTGTTAATAATTTTCATGTTTTCCACCGAAATCAAATTAAGGAATTCTTAATTGCTAGTTAATTTCTACTAAGCCTTACACTTATGTTCTTCCACAATCCATTTAATTTCTGAAAAGATCCAAATAGTGCAACCTAGTTTTCCCTGTGAAACTTCTCTATAAAATTTGATGCCAAAACTAGTTTAATCTATAGACTCCATAGCCCAATGGAATTGTAACACTTAAATCAACCAAACCAATCAAATCAAAACAATCATTACATTCATAACTAGCCTAAAATTCACATAAAACAAAGTCAAATTTTACAGAGAGATCCCTCTATGAAGCTGGCAGGGATAGATCCCAACTTCCAAAGTGGTTTTGATGTTTTCCTTTGTGTTTACTCCCTCAACCTGAAAAGTATAGAACGACAACACAACCTACAACAGATCCACAGTAATTTCCTCTTCACTCTCTCATAGTCTCCTCTCTCTTTCTCGCTTAGAATAATAATATACAACTACAATACAATTCCCTCATATAAATAAAGGGTTTCCTTCTAGGGAAAAAAACCCTAAAGTAACATAACTTCTAGCTCCAGATCATCTACCTAATGAATGACCCAGATTGACTACGAAATTACAATATTTTACAAGGAAATTTTTCATCTAGTTTTAGCTTCAAGTGCACTGCCCCTGAACCCTTGTTAGGGGGGGATCATAAAATTGTCATCACCCCCCTGGAACCCCTCATGGAGATTAAATGGGTATTGTTGTTGCTTTGTTGAGAAAATGAATCCAATATGGTTAAAACAAAAAAATCCTTTGAACAGTCAGGAAGATAATCAGTCTCCACACCCAACAATGGACGGATGTGTACTTTTCGATTTGTCTGGGACTTTCAAGGATGATAAAGTATGGATTATTGACAGTGGTGCTTCCACACATATGACAAGTGAATGCAATCAACTCCATACTTTTTCAAAAGGAACCTCCTCTCATTCGATCCAACTTGGAGATAAGAAGAGATATCTAATGAAAGGGATTACATCTACTTTATTGGAGCTTGATTCTGGTGGAAGTATTCACCTAAAAAATACTTTGTGTTCCAGGTTTGAAGACAAACTTATTTATGTTTATTTTCTAGAGGATAAGGGTGATACAATTGCTTTTGTTGATGGCAAGGTCTTGGTTTGGGGTAAGGAATCTAGTATTAATCATGCCAAGTTGATTTGGATTCGTGAGGGAATATTATATAGACTTTTTACACCTCTCTATCAAGGAAAACGTGGTTATACCTCCTCAATAACAAATATGAGGTATTCAAAAGGTTTCAAAAAATCAAGAATGAAGTAGAGAATATGACAGAAACAAAGATAAAAACTTTGAGATCAAACAACGGTGGAGAGTATACCACCAAAGAACTTATAATGTTTTGCAAGGAAGCAAGAGGGAGATCATTGTTTCATATAATCCTGAAGAGAATGGTGTGGTTGAAAGAGAGAATAGAACAATTGAAGACTGTGTCAGAGTTGTTGTCGTTTTTTCTAGCACCTGTAGCACAAGTGCTTCAGGACACATAGAAAGCTTCCAAGAGACAACCTCTAGGTTGATTGTAGACCATTTCCTAGGACATCTTAAAGAGAGGAGTGCATGAAATATTATCAATGGGGTCTTTCTGCTACACTCCAATTGTCACAAAGTTTAAAAAAGAGAATAAAAGGGGGCTTGGTTCAATAGCCCTTCATAAAGGTAGACTCAAGCCAATACATGGATCCAAATGTTTAGGGGGTAAATCAGGCCAACCTCAAAGAAAAATGCCTTGTTCTAGTAGCTGACACACAACAACACACATCTTAATATTTGCATTGTAGTAAAGTCAAGAGGAGGAAAGAAATAAGGGAATTCAATGCATAGGGCTATAAACAAACAGAATCCTAAGCAACAATGTTCTACCAAAAATATGGAAGATGGAGGAGGTGGAATGGTAGAAACAGTAGAGCGCTAACGAAGGTGTCATGCTAGATAAATCATGGGTACCTTTATCACCAAACAGCATGAATAAATCTATGCACATACAGATCTTGCAAGTTAATCGAATAAAACAAGTAAATATGTCTTGTACACAGGTACCGTAGGTTATAGACTAACAGAAGTAACTATGTCTTATACAAAGTTATTGTTCACTATTTAGCAGCTTAGATAAATCCATGAATCAAAGAGAAACATTTAACATCTTCATTACACTATTTCAGAGAAATAAAAACACATATGAAATGAGATTTACAAAGGGGAAAACATACTACACATTTCCATGATTGGAATCACCAAAGAGTTTCATTAATCTTTAAAACAAGCCCGATTCACCAGTCCATTTACATTCAGTAATACATCCTATGAGTCCCTTATGAAAAATATATTAGAACCAAAATGGAACCATAGAATCTCGACCACTCTGGGTGTAGAATTTCAAAACCTGTATTAAGTATTTCTTCCCCATATTTATAAGAAGAGGGGGAGCTTTGAATTAACAATTACAAAATATCTTAGTCAAGGGCCAACATTTAGATTAACTAGTTGTCTAGGTCTACGATAGCTCTACTGCCCAAACTAATTTCTTTGGATTTGATTTCATTCTTGGAAATATAGAATCTACAAAATAAAAGAAATTACAGAAAAATAGAAAAAGGAAACTAAATGATGATGGAGGAAAATTTCATCCTACAGTTCCGGTGAAGGCCCCTGATTAGGCCACATCTCTTCTACAATGTGTCCCTCCTACTGTTGGGCCAGTTTCTATCACTTTTTCCTTAACTACCTAAATCGCTTACTTTGCAGAGCTGGGAGTGGATCAACTTTGATTTTCTTGTTTCAGAGTAGAAGTGGAGAATGTCATGGCAATCCTTCAATGTGTATCTGAGTGGAGCCCCATGCTGAGCCATTAAGTCCTCCTGAGTCCCATGCCTCCATTTACTATCCAAAGACATGCAGCAAAACAGTTTAATTCATTTATGCGGCCCATGCAGTCCTTGGTTTCTTGTTGCATGGGCTTCTATAAGGTTATCCCATATCAACTTGCAACTCCTCCATGCCTCTATTCAAAGTCTCAGTTACCGACCCATCCACCTTTAAAACTTTGTACCATGCTATCGGAACGTTGTCGTATCAGGACTTTAATTCTAGAGGATACTACCAACAACGAGTCTTGATGCTCCTTGGCCCCCTTTGGTTTATCCCCTTTCAGTATTTCTTCATCATAGGATCGAGAGATGTGACTTGGGGCTTGGCCTTAAGGTGCTACGGCCTTTAGACTCTTGTCTTAAGGCCCTTTTCCCTTTATAAGTGCTTTGCACCTAGTTTCCTTAAGTCTTCATGACCATGTGCCCTTTATCATAGCTCCTTTCTCAGCGGATCACAATCGGGGTTTTCATTTGGGAGTTTTACATTGGAGCCGCGATGTGCTTGCAATCTCCGATTGCATTAGTCCTTTAGCACTTGTCCCTTGGATCCTCGGCCCTTTATGTGATTGTGGGCTAGCCCCCCAATCGGAGGTTTGCAATTGGCAATTTCTTTTTTATGGACAACACAGTCGCTAATTGTCGATCACCCTCCATGCTTAGCCCCTGGTTCTTTTATCTCTTTATGTGACTATGGGCTAGCCCCTGTATCGGAGCCCCTTTATCGCACATTCCTATGTGTGCACCGCGTTACAAAGTGTCGATAAGCTTCGACCTCTGATTTGTGATTGCCGATGTGACATCATCACTGCCATGTGGCACTTCCTAAGTGGTGACATGTGTCACCCTGTTTTGGCCCCTTATGACCCCTCGACACGTTGAATCTGCATGCCACTTGTTTGTCGTACCGCCACATCATTATGATGTCAGTTCAATGGTGGATTTATTGATACCAATGGTATTTCACCACGTGGCCTTCTAGAGGAGAGAGAAAAGACCCATCTGCCCTTTGTTTTTCACTAATTTCCTTTGTAAATCACTTTCAGCCTTCCTGGGGCTTCAACACTAACATATTGCAACTCGCGAAATCGCAATATTTTAGAGTTGTCACCCTGTTGATGCACTGATAAGCCATGATGTCCTGAGCTTGATCATTGATCATCCATTTCCATGGATCCCCTGATCATTGATATACTATGCACTAGTATGCTTGATTGTGGCCTTCAACCTCTGATCTTCGATATCGGCGATCGTTGATCACCGATATACTCCATCCTATAATGTTGCCTGATCTACCGATTTGTGACTTGTGATATGTTCCTGGACCTCCGATCTGTGATATCATTAATCATTGATCGCTGGAACCTCTAATATACCATGTTGCCTGATCCTCCGATATGCCCTTTTTCCTCCTTTCAAAGGTGACAAAACCCCCATCTTTAACAGGCCATATCTTCTGATTCTTGGGTTCATTTGAGGAGTTCCATATACCGTTGGAAATATTAGTCCGAGCACTATCCAATGGAGAGGG
>APFE031424297.1:166873-179354 GCA_000404065.3 Pinus taeda | reverse complement strand
ATAGATTAGATGTGTTGTTTTCATTAGATTACAATAGCATAGAGTTAGACTAAAGTAGCTCAGATATGAACTTTAGATCAGCAACATCCAACTCTACACACACACACCCTTAGATTTGGAAATTGGTCCCGTTATCCCCAGTCGGACTCACTATACCAAACGGATAAGGAGTTGTCAACCAAGGTCCGGACCGGGTGAGTATCCCCCTTGTTGTCAACCTGATTTTTGAGGCTTCAACAAGTGTGTACGGAGTATTCTTTTGTAATGCTATACCACACTTCTTATAGAGCTCTTTGAATTCCTTATTACACAACTCTCTACAATTATCTCTCCTCAACAACTTAATCTTCTTCTCTATCTTATTTTTCACCAGAGCCTTAAATTCTTTGAACTTGACAAAAAAATCATATTTTTTCCTCATGAAATGTATCCATGTATTCCTTGAGAATTCATATGTAAATGAGAAGTATTACATAGATTTATGCATTAGTGGAATTGACACAACTCCAAACACATCACTGTGCACAAGCTCTAATATCCCTTCTACTCCCTTACTACTAGAGGAAAACCTCACCTGATTCTACTTCCCATATACAAAATATTCACAAAAATCAAAATCTAGAGATAAATTAGACATACCTTCTACCATACCATTATCATGTAGTATTTGAAAGCCCTTCTATGCAATATGTCATAGTCTTTGATGCCACAACATAGTCTTTTCTCCAAAGACTACAAGATTTTCTACTCCACTTTTAGGAACAACATAACTATTACACCCATCAATAACTAATGCCTAATAATTTGTCCAAAGTTTCAATCCAGACTCCCCTCATCAATGCCAATGTTGCTTAAACCATATTGTAGGTATATTTTTCAAACACTATTTTTACACCTACACCATCCATCTTTCTTACAAAAAATAAATTTTTGGTCAATCCTAGAATGTTCAAATTATTGAAAACAATAATTTATACTGAGAGGTAGGGGTGAATCATTATTAAGGCTAATTTTAAATTTTATGCCAATTTATATTTTCATTGTATCATGGCATTCATTCTTGTGAACCATCAACAACATATCATGTAGTAGCACTATAAATAAGCTCATGAACACACAACAACACCATGAGAAACCACATATATGAATATAGAGACTTAACATGGAAACCCAAAAGGGAAAAACCACCATTTTTTGTTTAGTATGATGTAAATCTTAAGCCACCACTCAGATTACATCATATGTTTTCATGAGCACCCACTCACAGGAAGCACCAACTCCCTTAGATTCTTTGCTAGCACCCATTAGTAGGATGCACCAACTCCCTCTATGGTAGACACTTGATCTACTTGTTAGAAGCACCAACTTCATTGATTTATGCAAGTACCCACTGGGAATAGGCACCAACCCCCAGGCTATCCTTCATACATCCACTCAGATGGAATCCCCAACTCCCTATTATGTAAGCACCAACCTACAGTCCATAAGGAACCCAATGCTCTCTTTTTTCACACCCACTCTGCCTTATTTCATCTCTGCATTAAACTATTATTGACTCTCTATTCTCCTCAATAGAAACACTCAACAACCTCTTAACATCACTCACAGCTCTTGACCCTCATATAGTCTACATAAAAGTTAGACTCGACCCTCTACATTAGAGACACAGTTAACATATCTCACCTCTTGTCCTTTGAATTCAACAACCCACAACCAACATTATACCTACTCATACAATCAACATTAGTGCTCTTATCCCTTGATATTCCATGGGCTATCTCAACATTTCTTTGTGGGCCTCATTTACTCAAATAAAGGAGACATGTATGGTCTTTGTTACCATTCTGTATGGCACTATAAGGTCTAAGGAGAAAACCTATAGCACACAACTTCTAGTATGGCTCACCATGTTGTGGATTGTTCTGTTTTACAAAAATTGTGCTCAGGTTGGCTCACTCATGCTATGGACAAGGCTCCATTAATTCAATATGAAAATCATGGTCCTTGCTGCCTTAATTTACTGTTCTATTCAATCGCTAATGACTGCAACTCTGCCAGATTCAAACTATTCCAAGTTCTTAAACCTTCATCCCTTGTTTGCATGTGAAATAATGTCATGAGCATAAGCATGCAGCTGGAGGCGCTTAACTCGATGCCATCAACTGGTTCCCATGCCTTTAAATTTTTGGCACCTCTTCTCCAAGCAGTTAGGGCCCATGACCAAGTGCCAAAACAACTTCCAACCCATTCATGTTTCCTTCTCCAATTGTATTTAAGTCCCATGTATTGCATAAAATGTTAAATATGCTGGAACATTGCCAAATCATGACTATATAATGAATTTCATATAGCACGAAGGCCTAAACACATGCCTTAAGATCCTTTTACAACCATTCCATTTAAACTCGCATACCTGAACTCTTTGTAATAGGTCCACAACTCCTTTTTAATTAAGACCGTAGGCCTAAACATAAGCCCGCAACAATTTGAGTCATGTTAATTGGCCCTATTCACTGTCGATCATATGACACATAGAACATTTGCAAAACACATCACTAGATGATCCATCCAACAATTGATGAAATATCAATGGATGGTAAACTCTCTATCCTATTCCCATCTCCTCAATGATTTTTTATTGTGCTCCTTGAAAACCTTTAGGGTCCTCCTTTCAAAAACATCGGGGTGGGGCAGTTATGCATGCCAACTATCTGGCCACTTGTGCCAACTGTCACATGTCCTTCTCTAAGTGTTGCCACATGTCAACTATTTTCGAACCACTTGGGCACCTGAAAGTGCCAAATATGCATGCCAGTGTCATCATGCTGGAGTGACACGTGTTCTCACATCATGCTGGAGTGACACGTGTTCTCATGATTTTAGGCTATTGATTTTATGTTAACATCATCCCATAACTTTAAGCTACTTATGTCATTTGGAAAAGTGGATACATCTATGGGCCACATCATCTCTAACCACCAATGGGAATGTGTCATCTATCATATTTCCATGTCACTAGTATCAAGGAAGGAGGTCCTAGACTTGCACTATCAATGAATTTTTGTTATAAATTTTAAAGGATGGGATGGCTTCTCCAAGTAGATTCAATAAAATGAGGACCAAGGCGAAGTAAGGATATCATATTTAGTTAGGAAATATGCACTCATGGTTTGTGATTTGTAGTGCATGTCATGGTAGTGAGCAGCTAAAGAGAAGGTGAATGAATAAATACCTTAACAACACATAATGCATTGAAAATAGAATAAACTAAGTCAAAGAAATTATGGGCACAAACAATGTGCCTAGGGAAAACATCAACAATCATAGGGTTTGATGGAAACTAGGTCATTAAAATATATGATCAATGTGAGACATAAAAATAACCATTGAAACCTTGATAATCATAGGGGGGCCCAAAATTTGAGGGTTAGGCTAAAACTTTTGGGTGTTATTGTAATAGCTACAACACTTTCCAACTTGGTTATTTTCTCCTTTGGAACATGTATATATGCATTGCAGCCAAATACCCTGATATGTGAGAGAGAGGGTTTCTTACCGGTCCATACCTCATGTGAAGTATTATCCTCCAATGTTGATGAAGGTGATATATCAAATATGTAACGTGCAATATCCACTACCTCTATCTATAATTCATGCCCTAATCCAACACCATTGAGCATGCTCCTTTCCTTTTCCATCAACATCTTGTTCGTTCTTTCTACAACTCAATTCTATTGAGGTGTGTATGGAGTAGTCTTTTTCCATGTTATACCACACTTCTTATAGAACTCTTTAAATTCCTTCTTGAAGAACTCTCCACCATTATTTGTCCTCAACACATTGATCTTCTTCTCTATCTGATTTTCCACTAGAGCCTTAAATTCTTTTAACTTGTCAAAGACTTCAAATCTCTTCTTAAGGAAATATATTTTTGTATTACTCACGAATTCATATATAAATGAGACATAGTACACATATTTACCCAATGATGGAACCGACATAGGTCTAAACACACTACTGTGCACAAGCTCTAATATTCCTTCTTCCCTCTTAGCACCAGATGAAAAGCTTAGCCGATTTTGATTCCTATTTACACAATTTTCACATAAATAAAAATCCAGAGACCAATTAGACATACCTTCTACCATACCATTACCATTTAGTATCTAAGAGCCCTTCTCTCCAATATGTCCTAGTCTTTGATGCCACAACATAGTATTTTCACCAAAGACTACATGGTTTTCTGCTCCACTTTCAAGAACAACATAATTGTTACACTCATCAATAACAATAATGTCTAGAAGCTTGTACATAGTTTTGATCTAAATTCACCTCATTAATACCAATGCTACTTGAACCATCTTGTAGGCATCTTTCTCAAAAACTGTCTTTACACCTACATAATCCATCTTGCTTACAAAAATTAGATTCTTTACTAATCCAGGAAGGTGCATAACACCAGGAAGTGTTTAAACCCTTCCACCTATTAGCTTCAACTTTAATTTTCCTCGCACTATGATTCTGGTCTTCCTGTCATCAATTAAGAATACATTACCACCATCATACTTCTCATATTAGAAAAAAACACTCCCTATGAGGAGTCATATGAAAGGATGCACCTGATTCAATCAACTATACCTCATGATCTGCGTGTGTACTCGAAGAAGCCAAGTACACATCCCCACTTTCATCTGGGGTGGCTTTTGATTTTACAGAAGGGGAATAAGTAGATCCCTTTCCTTTCTCAAAATTTTTAGATCTACAATCATTTTTATAGTTCCCTTCTTTTCCACATTTCCAACATACATTTATAGATTTTCCTATATATTTATATCTCCCTCTAGATTCAGATATCCCACTTGAGGACTTATTTTTATTCCTATTATAGCACCACCCTCTTACAAACAAGGAATTTTCATTTTGGCTCTCCATGTTTTTCTGT
Source organism: Pinus taeda (assembly GCA_000404065.3). Taxonomy (NCBI): domain Eukaryota; kingdom Viridiplantae; phylum Streptophyta; class Pinopsida; order Pinales; family Pinaceae; genus Pinus; species Pinus taeda. The sequence continues at coordinate 174,412 of APFE031424297.1, read as the reverse complement.
CTCATCTCATCCAACAACAAGGATGAGACTATTTCATTAAATTTTAAAGTAGTTGTATTGTTACCTGTTATCACAATAAAATTCGTTTTTTTTTCCCAGAAAATGATGATAGTTTTAGTTTCATCATTTTAGTTGTAATAAAACAGGGAAATTATGGATAGTGGGGCTATCAACATTTTACTGATATAATTTGGTCTTGCGAAGAAATTAGCCGAAAATAGACTTATTAGCAATTTTAATTTTAATTGACAGGCCAAATGTCATTGCCAAAACTAGATTTTAAATTTAAAAAGTGATGACTATACTGACCACATTAGTGTCAGTGATTTCATTGAAGCATGTCTCTATATGTTTTAAAGGGATAAAAAGTACCGTTTAATGATTTTTTCTCTGCTATTACGAGTGAATGTCATTTAGATGATGATACTGTATGATATGAATTCCATTCGTAATCATAACATAAAACTCCATGGTTTTTCACTCACCAACTATAATATATATCCACTTATCAAGTTGTTTTACCATGTCTCATCAATAGTTTGTTTTTGTTAAGTTTGGAGTCAGACACACTTGGCATTGTAAACCATTTTGCTCACAGGGATTTAGGACCGAATCCCAGGAAGACCACAAAATGCAATGGGGAAAGGAGGCAAAGCAAATAGGTCTGAGCCCAAAGCATTGGATTTGTTGGACATATACCCTACAATTCATCAATTTTTTCAACAAGCCGGTTGGAGTGAATTCTTCCACTACTGTACTGACTACCACGATGCAGCGGCTTTGTCTTTTTCTTAGGGGTTTGATGGAAATCAAGTGGAGGTTGCAGGCCTATCATTGTTAGTTACAAAGAATTTCATCTCTGAGACCATAGCCTTACGAAACGATGGAGAGAATATTTTCCACAGTCATGTATTGGTAGGGATCGATGTCCCTTTCTTTTTCAAAGAAGAATTGAAGGGGAAAATTGGAAGGCTGGAGTTCAAAAGGAGTGGCTGCAAGACAAATTGCATGTCCCTTTACACCTTTGCCAATAATATTTTACTTGTGAAGGACGGTTTAATCGAGTAAGCCTCCACCACTTTTATTCCTCGCACATCTTGTTGGTCAAATCAGAAATAATCCATGTTTTTATTTGCTATAAATCCTTAAACATATGGAAGCTAGGTTCAAGGCCTACACAAATCCCTCCTCCCATTTTTTATAGCACAAATCCTTGATAAAACTATTGATAGCAAACTAGCTAGCTAGGGCAGAAAAGACTTGGAGCCATTTCCTTTTTTGGGGAAATTTTCAACCTTGACCCCTTAAAAGACTAAGAGGTAGACCAAAGACTACCAAAAAAGAGAAGAAAGCTAAAGGTGAAGCTCCTATTAAGCCATCTCCTAGCCAAGAAAACCTAGAAATTCCATCTACATCATTTGGCCCTAAGATTTCCAATATCTACCAGAGGAAAAGTGCTAGGCTTCATAAACCAAACCCTATATCCCATGTAAACCTACCTACTGATATCATCTTCCCAAGTTTGAATCCACCTTTCGAACCCTCACTTGCAGACACAACTAAAATAGAGGTCTCTAAAGGCAAAGAATTAGAGGTTGAAACGTAAGAGGAGGACACACTGTTTGAAGTTATCAAGGGTGGAAAGAGACCCCATACAAGGCAGACTAACAAGTTAAGATACAAAATAAAACTCAAAAATAACCGAGAGTTGGCCAAAGAAGTAATTAATGTCGACAATATGCCACTGAAGGACCTCATAATTAACAAGAAGAAGGATACAAGCTAAGAAGAAAAAAGACAAAGGAACTATGAAGAGGGTTCCTATGGAGATAAGGCAAAGAAAGAAACAAAGACTGGAGAAGGAGGATGTACTTCTCATGGTAGCTAGTACCCTCAGCTAAGATGCTTGGGGGATTAAACTTGGAATTTTTCCTATCTATTTCATGAAATAAGGTTTTCATTTTTATAGGTGACAGTTAGCCTTATAACTTTTACATGCAGCGGAACAGTCGAGAAAGCTAACATTCTCATCATCAACATTTTTTTATAAAGTTGACAAATCCATTGTCAGTTATTTTTGGACGAAACCGTGTGCTTATTAATAGAGAATGATACATGGATGAAAGCCGACAATCATTCTATCAACAATTTTGGAGCAAACAGGGAGTGTTGACATCTCTGTCATCAACAATATTCACACAAGCAAAAATGTTGACCTTCCTATTGTCAACGATTTTGAAACAAATAGAAAATAAAATGTTGAGAGTCGGCCTATCAGCGAAAGCTACAAAGCAAAAAACCAGTGAAGCTGACAACAACAATATCAATGTTTTTTCACTAAGAGATTTGATGAATGAAAGGATGAACAAAAAAGTAGTTTTGAAGGAATTTTAGACCTGTTTTGCAGAGGGACATGTTTTTCCAGCTAGGATGTTGTGCTATCAGTTAGGGACATGTTTCTATTTCCAAGGGAGATAGTTTGACAAGATATTTCACTTGATCTATATATCAACATATTTTCTTGTAGCTATTTTAGGAAAAATTGAATGTATCTAAGTTTTATATTTACATGCATGAACTTGAAGATATTTAGATTTTTTAGATGATTGTAATTAATATGGAGATTATTATTTTGAAAACAATTTTGTAAGTTCTATAAAACAATTTAGGAAGAATGAAGAAGGGTTGATTTTTATTGAAAAACATTTGCATTCTGATATATTCAAGCAGTATTGAATATATTACATTTTCTAATGAGCATTTTTTAGGAAAATCATGTGTTGTAGTTCCCTGTCAGTTCACCTTTGTTATAAAAACTTTCTTTCATGTCTGAAAATGTTAGTATCTAAGATAGGGATTCATTAATGCTCCTTTCTTGTATTTATAATCCATTAGTATTTGTTGCCTTAGTCAGTATAAACTCTATTTCATTTCAATTATTTTCTTCCAACTTCTTAAACAATCAAAGTATGTGTTGCTATCATGTTTTTTATAGCTTTCTCATTAGATCTATAGATTTGCTTGTTTAAAACTAGACTCCATGCCCAATGGTTTGTTTTGTAAACAACACAACCAATTTTATCTTATAAACTAAATCTGGCCACCGAACTCAATTGTGAAACCTACTAATACAATGACCATAGAGTATTTTAGTTTTACGGAGAGATCCCTCGTCGGGTTGAAGGGTGATATTTCAACCTAAAAGAGGTTCGAGGTTACCTTGGAGGTTTTCCAACAACTGGGTTTCCTCTAACTAATAACACTACCTATGGAAACAACTATACTATCCCATGAGCCTAGTAGAGAACACAACAAATTGATGCACTTATATTCATCTAAAAATTTAGTATCAACAGATAATAACTGACTTGTCATAGTATTGAAGGTGCTGATATGCTTTGCCACCAAGTCTCCATCCCTCATCCTTAGGTTATACAACTTCTTTTGTAGGAATAATTTATTTACCAGGTACTTAGACTGATTCAAAGTCCCTAACTTGTCCCACAAATCCTTCCTTGTAGATTCTCCCGAAACATTCATTAATACTGAATCTAATACACACAACCATATTGTGCTCTTTTCCTTTTGATCCAACTTGGTCCAGTCCTTTCTTGATATTGTCATTGGTTTAATATGTAGATCCACCGCAATCCAATGATTATAAATATTTATGTAGTAGATTGGAGAATGTATCTACATGGCCTAATCAATAGTTCAAACCAACATGTCCTCCATCTTGAGCTTCCATAGCTCAAAAATCTATTCTTTGAATTTCTTGATCTCTATCTTTCCATTGTTTTTCATATCCTTTCACCACGATATTTGTTCCCACATATCTCCCACTATAACAGGGTCAACCACAGGCCTGAGAAAAACCCCTTAGTTGTAAAGGCATCCCCTTGAAGCCAAAAGTGCTCTAATACCACTTGTTTGGAATCACGATTATTGTTAGACCAAAACTCATAGGTGTTAGTCAACAATCACATTGCCAAAGATAAGGATCCACAAGAGGTGGTTATTCTATGTCACAGAAAACACGAAGAGCACTAGTTTATCCAATGTCCAACATCTCCCCCCAATTCGAGTCGGGTGTGTATCAAACTTGTGACCTACGCTCTGATACCAAATGTAGGTTTAAACCCTATACAAAATTTACCTACAAATGAACTCTTAAAAAACATTAAAATATACAATGGAGAGAACAAAAAATATACACAAATATTTTTCTCTTGGAACCCAAAAGTAGGAAAACCTTATTGATTTTTCATTATATTCCTTTCAATGTTACAATACGATACATACATGCTGAAGAATTCATAAACCCCCAATCCATTAATCCTGGATTAGAACATAACCATAGTTCCCTTGACCAGATCTATAAAATACCATGGGTGAAACCATCATTCCAAAAACCATGCGCAAAAACCATGCACAAAACCATGGGTGGGTCTACCCTATCATCCTTGGGTCTGCCAAAAAAAAAAAAAAAAAAAAAAATTGGGGCATTGCTGAAAAATCCATGTAGGGGCCCTCACAATGCATGATTCTAGTCATGCAAATAAAATAACATATACCCAACAAGATCCACTATTACATGGTTTCTATATGTTCCATCAAATGCCCCTACTATTATGCACATTATTGATATTTTATAGGAAGCAAATACTAGTCACAAAGTTGATGTGACAAAGGATTACCCATGAGTTTATGTTGAAGACAATGTTAAAGATACACATTTATATATATAATTTATTATTAGTGATTTGGTATCGCATACTTGTATGGTGGACTCAAGAACCTCTAATGACATCATGCCATATTGTGTGATGATGAATTTGAGAATAAAAATGAAAAGGTTGTATCAAAATATTTAAGTAATGCGCAGTAGGAAGGTGAAGTGTCGGGATTGATTAAGGATTTGGAAGATAGATTGGTTTAAATCCCTAAGAGAATAATATGCATGGATATAGTGTAGTATTTAACCCTATATAGTTGATTTTTGTAAATATATTCCTAATAAAACAAAAAAGATGCATTGTAAAACACACACATTAACACATATATTTTACCCCAGAAAACCAAAACTATTTTTTAGTATATTCATCTTTACAATATTACAATACAACATTTACACCCCACGAAATCCATAAACTACCAACCCATTTACCCTAGATTAGAATACAACCCTAGTTCCCTAAATTGAAACTAAAATTACAAGTTGCAGAGATCAGTCTCAAGGCCCGGCCACCCGCACCCTCGGCCGATCGGAACGCCGCCGTGGCGAAATTCTAGCTAGAATGGAAACAATGAGGAGTGTTGTTCGCTAATGCTCTGAACTACTAGGTCAGTCTCTCAGGATACTCACATCCCTCTAGGAGGACCCAACCATACAACAAGTGGAAACTGAGGTGCGCGAGTTACAACAGGCCTATGACACCGCCCGCGGGGCTGCACAAATGGTCGCTATCACGCGGTGGTTGGCCAAAATGAAGGAGGCCCAGGTGCTCAAGGCCCAAGTTGACATGGTGCGGCAACAGGAAGCAGTACTCAAAGAACGTATCTAGCCCTCGCTCGATGAGGCATTTAGTGTATCTACAACTATTGAAGGCAAGGTAGCGCATATGCAGGCAGTGTGTGAGACTGAGGAAGCAACTGCAAGTGATAGGGATGCATCCGAATTTGTTGCAGGAACAGGCGATATGCAGAGGTTGCTAACCGAACTCTGCGCGAAGATTCCCGCACCAGCTAAGTGACTCGGGACGAGTCACGACGATTGTGTTGGGGGACTGTTGGGTAGTAGAAGCCCCACGCAACGGTCGTGGGGCACAAAGCTCGAAGTTTTGGGTAAAGATAGGGTAAAGACTTTGCGAGATACGTGGAGCGCGATTGATAATAAGTTGAGTCAAAGGGTAGTCCGCCCAAAAATAATGTAAAGAAATATAAGTTGAGTCGGCCCACCCATGGATCGCAGTCCATGGAAAAGTATAAATAGAGCGAGGTTCTATGGGTAGAGGAAGCTTAGTTTTCGGTATGAAATCTTGGATCTGATATGTAATAGGTTTTTGAGAAGGACAGTGTTGAAGTGTCTGTAAGTCCGAGTCAAGGGTTTGGATAGTGGATAGAAGCTCTGCACTTGTATGCGTAGAGGCCTAAAAGAGTCCACAGCTATGTGCACGGACCCCTGCAGCTGAGTGCACATGGCGAATTTGGATGTATTGGTGAAGAAGTTGAATAAAGCTAAGTTGTTTCTAAAATTCTGTGTTAAAATCTGAATTATCACGGATCTGGATTTTGTATGTTTGTTGTAACTATTTGATATATGTGCATCTGCTTATAAATACATGAATCTACATCTATTCTAAGTACGCGCACTGGTTAACTCTGATAAATGTTTGCTTAAAGATCACAATAAGTAGATTGAATACATAAACAGAGCAATAATAAGTAGTAAGGATTATCAGGGTTTGGATCTGCGTGATGTTGAAAAGTGTGCAACAAGAAATGCTTGTTGAGAATGCAACAAGATGATGGAGCTTAGTGGAAAGGAGTTGCCTTCACTAAGTGGTCCCGCAGGCAAGTTTTTGGCGCAAGTCTATTTTTAGACTATGTCTATTTTTAGACATATGGATCATGTCTATGGATTGCAGGTTGTTGTTTATGGATGATTGATCAAGTTGGGAAAATAGATGGACTTCTATTTTTACCACAGCAGAGTGACACCACAGCGGAGTGACTGCTCAGTCTAAATATAGAACAGTCAAATATATTAGCTCATAATAATATTTAGACTATAAACTTTGTCTTATTCTCTTGGAGCACTTCAGGATGAGCTACGGATGTGGTACATGCAGATCCCAGAAGGAAATACGTGGTTACCTATGGATGACTAATATTTGCATGCAGGACTTCAGTTAGAACTCAAGTGATTGAGTTCAGTGGACTGGAGCAGCAGTTGATGGAGTTGTGTTCAGTTTAACTTAGTTAAACTAGTTGTATTTAGTCTAACTGGAAAATATACTAGAGATGAGTTGGGTGAATTAGTTATTAATTAATTCACAAGTTATTAACTCATAATGCAACTATAGAATACATCAGTTAAATCAGTTGCATGTCAGTGCATGTTCAGTTCAGCAGGGACAGGTGTTAGAGGATCAGATTGCTATCAGTTGTGACTATAGCTGTGCATGATGATTTGCACAATCAAAGGGATTGAGTATTGCCAATGAGGATTGCGTGGTATATCCAAGGGAAATACGAATTTGGATCATTCATTTCATCAGTATTCTCTTGCAGGATTGCGCAGTTGAGGCAGGCAAGCAACGAAGGAGATTTGGCCAGTGATTGATTCAGATCTGAGCTGTATTGTGTGTAAAAGAGGTGGAGATACTTGTGAGAAGTATTATGCTGTGTAATGTTACATGACTCAATCATTAATATACAGATAGTTGGGGTTTTTAGCGAGATGCTTTCCTTGGGATACATACTGTGTTAATGTGTGAATGCTCTTGATGTTTTTTTGTTATTGATGCTGCTATATTG
>APFE031424297.1:140652-160131 GCA_000404065.3 Pinus taeda | reverse complement strand
CTGCTTCTGTAAATTGATGATCAACGTAGAGGAGGTTATGTATTATGCATGTATTCCGCAATAGTGTATAATCGGGATAATCTCTGTGAATATGTGTCATATTATTCAAAATTTCTACACATGAAACAGAGCAGCGCGAAGCTGGGGAACGGTGCGCGAAATCTCTAGACCACATCTAGACATCCCAAGGGTGCAGAAACATGGTTCCAGCACCCTCCCCTGCTACCTCGGGTGAGACCTTAGTCCGTGCTCCACAGGCTATTACCGAAAGGGCCGATAGCTGCGGGATTTGTTTGGCTAAACAAATTTTCTAAACCTGGGTCAGGCCCATATAAGCCAATAGCTGGAATGATGGATTTGGATCCACACAAATGGCTCAGAGGTGTTGAGAGAGCAGGGTTGCTAAACCTGCTCTGGGTTCCACATTACCACCATGCCCCAGTGACTATTTTCGTCATTAGGTAGCTTCTTTTCTTGGTGACTGATGGGTGCTTATGGCTGGAGGAGCCCATCCCCATCACAAATCATTTGATTCATCAGATTACATGGCTCCCTTGCTTAGGGGTGGATCCAACAAACATTTCGGAAGGAAAAGGAGGCGAGTTGGCCCTCGCGGAGGCAATGAAGAAAAAGTTTAAGCTAGAGAAGAAGAAGTGAGGGTATGCCATCTCCAGCATCAACAACCCTGTAGTAAAGGTCGTGACACAGATATTGGCAAGGAAGGTGATGCAAAAGTGTCGCGCAGATGAGGTGCCTGCGCTAGTGGTTGCACTGGTGGCATAATGTGTAGAAGGGATCCAGTTCAACTGGGAAAACTATCTATGTGGTGAGTTCCTTGCGAACTGCCCGAGGCACAAGAGTAGGGCAAAACATTTCATTGCGCATGGCTCCTATTGTCAATATTACTGATGGCATGGGAGTTGCTTGAAGATAGTCAGTTCCCGTCGATCGCGCAGGACCTTCCAGAGGCAGTGAAGTACACTTCGCTGTGGACGACCAGGGATGTGTAGAGGACAAGGGAGAGCAAGATGTTTTGGGTGCTTATGGAGATGAACATCCAGATGGGGATCAATCGCAAGATGCGGTTATCGCTCACAGTCTATAACAGTTTGTAGAGCTTTGCAGAGTTCAAGTCCGACTTCCACCATGTCTTCATAAGGGCATGGAAGGACACTATGAAGATGTGCCATGAGTTACCATAGTTGATGACCAATGATGTAATTTTCGTGGTCCTTGAGTCTTAGCCGCTGGAGTGGCGTGCTCCGGCTAACTCCGCGGTGGAAGTGGAGAAGTCCGTCGTGCAGTGAAAGAAGGAAGAGACAAAACCGCGGATGGTACAACTGGCGAAAAAACACAGGAAAGAAGAAGCAGCGGCTAAGGCCCAGGCGACGCGCGATGCTAGAAGTTAGCATAACAACATAGAAAACAATAGAAGAAGAGCACAAAGGACAAAAGTCACCTTCGCTTGAACCGGAGATAGACACAGAATAAGGTGTCGTGGACCTGTAGACAACATCCACCCAGCTCAAGTGTCCGCGACCACAAGAGCAGGTAGGGCCATGAAATAAAACAAAGGCCTCGAAGACATCTTTCGACCTTATCACCCTTACTAAAGTGGACTTGCATGATATCAGCGAAACAGTGAGGGATGTCACCGTGGATGCCCTCCAATTGTTTGAGGAACAACACCAGTTGGTATTGGGAGCTCTCTAGACATGAATACAGGAGTTGCAGGTGCACACTCCATAGGCTGGCACAGTATCCAGCAGCCTCGCAGTCGGCACTTCAGCTGCCGAGGAAATGTTGTGTGCCAGGGTGACCAACACAATAATGCTACCAGATGGAGCACTCATTACAGAAAATGGGGCCGACAGGCCTATGGTCAGCAGCTTGAAAGGTTGGATTAAACATGGCTAAGCACCCTCGAGAGATGCTCTATCTCTTGTAGGATGGAGCCACCACAGAACTTCAGGCCAGGGAAAGTCGCACTATACAGGTAATGAGCGAGTAGCGCATCAACATTGAGCAATTGAGCCTGCAATGCAACGCGGAAGTGGAGCAGAACAAATAGATCATGCTCTGCAAGTTGATGCCAAAAGGGTCAATAGTGTAGGGATTTGTTTGGCTAACTAACTCTAAACCTAGGTCAGGCCTCCTCAAGCCAACACACATAGAGTAGTACAAAGGTGAAAATGTAAAGGAATGAAAACATGGAAGCGAGGTTAACCCTGGATCATTGCCATTGACAGATTTAGAAATAGAGCATGCATGCTACAATTGCAATCTATTTCATAATACTAGAGAGGGAATTGTTCTTACCACTGTTGCCAACGCTTCAAAAGTAGTAAAAAAATTATAGTTACAAATGGTTGTTACACCAAGTCTCAACTTCGATCTCAACCAAGGCTGCACCAATGCTTGGAGCTCTCCTAAACAAAATTTTCATTATCAAATTGAGACAAAATTCCCACTCTGTTCATGCGAGTGATAGCCCCAAAGCTTGGCTCAACTTTTAGAGCAAGTCACATCTCCATTAAACTATCAATTGACATATTTAAAACATTATACTACCCAATCGATACATATCAAATAACTGATATCCGAAATTAAATGTCAATGCTCCACATATCATATGATATTACCAAATATCAATCTATTTTAGTATAACTCATTCAAACTACATGCATTAGGACAACTTTAGTATAACTCATTCATACCACATGCATTAGGATCACAACTCAATCGACAACATATACACAAGGTTGGTGCAACAATAAACAAGCATGTCATGTTTATCACCCTTATTACTTGCTTAAAACTTTGTGTATATTAAGTTCATAGTGTGTTCTATATAATAAGCTTAGAACTCATGAACCTTTTTTTTTCTTAAAAAACAAAACCCTTCTTGAACCACAAACATAAGGTATAGCTATTATAAGAGGTAGATTCATTGCATGCTTCATAAAACAACTTTCCCATGTATATTTTGTGAAGGTACAAAGGTCACATGCTAAAAATCAAATTGAGAGAAAAATCACGAAAGTAACTTAATCTCCAATACCTTCAGTGTTTACAATAGTGATACATTACCCATTCATGCGATGCAAATTAAATTTACACATAAATGTAAGGTCGGATTGCATGTTTTGAAAGAACAATCATGACATCTATACACAGTCAGGCATCACTTATATCCATCTTTACACATGAAGATAGGAAAGTGCAGTCTTCTCATTTCCTTATTACGCCATGAAAGATGGAACCCAACCTACCATTTTGATTTAAGTTTTATGGTTTGGACTTTTTGATTTCTTTATTTCTTATTTTTTTCCTTGTAAAGAAAAGACCAATAAACATCACAATAGTTTGTGCTTTTACTAGTAAATGTATCAACATGTTTAACATAAAATTTTATTTAAAATTTAATAACACAAAAATTTCTCAAATTTCAAAAAAAAAAAAATCTCATTACAAATAAAAGTAGGTAATAAGCCAAATTCAACGAGTTGGGAACATAACTCTTATTAGGTTTAAAGAGTATGAAACAAGGGACCCACCTCCACACAAAGATTTAGTGCTAAATTTACTACGGCAATAATACTCTATCTCTGAGTTTTGAACTTGTAATCTCTTAAGAGAAAACACATGCTCTTAATCATTAGCCTCACTCAAACTGTATAAACAATAACAAATATACTTTTTAGAAATCCTAAAAACCAATAACAATATATAATTGTGTTTTTCAATAATAATGAGAAAAAATCCATAATAATATCCATTGATATGGATTCATGGGGCAATAAAGCAACTGAATTTGGTACATGGTCAAAGTAGAAGTTTATGTTTAAAGTCTACTCAACACTTTCTAATAAAATATTCCTTTTCTTTATTCAAAATCAATATAAATATTTATGAATATTATGGGATTTTCAAGGTGTTAAAATGGTTATTCAGGGAAAGAACTGTACTTGCAAAGGAAAAATATAACACTGTTAATTTAATTTGTATATTTATATAAAAGTTATTTTTTAAATTTTAAATTTTATTTATTTATAATAAATAATATTTTAATTTTAAAAATACAATAAAATTAAAAAATAAAATGTAATAATTTTTTTTTAAAGGATATACTTTTTTTATAGAGATTCGTTTTTCAAGAGAAAAAAAGCGGTATATTTTATATTGAGTCAATATAAAGACTAAAATGTATATGTATATGAACCGCCGTCAGTTGGACGGTATGTACAAAAACCCAGATTGTTATATCAATATTGACATATTCATATAAAAATGAGATTAGCATATGGGAAGAAAACAGAAACAACAATAGCATTGTGCTCAGGAAAACCATCAGATATACTTATATATGAGGATCTATGTGAATCAGACATTGTCATATATGGATATTTCCATAGACCGAGGTCCAAATGACGATGATGTTGTCAAGTATAGATATAAGAGGTGCCTTTGAGTCAGTGAAAATCTTAGAGTTCCGCCATTTCCAGAAGCACCACAGAAAGATAATGATGAGATAGCGCCCAGAAATCCTCTGTCTGCTCCACCAGTTGAAAGCTGAAACTTAGAAAAATTTGATTCCTGAAACTTATTAAAATACGAGAACTTATTAAAAATATGAAATTAAAATTTCACGTGTAACAAATCTCATTATAAAACTAAAAAAAAGGTCTATTAGCCCGACCAAGTGTTTGTATTAACTGATTTTCTGTTGGATACTTATTTTGCTATGAAATCAATGACTAAGTGTTTGTATTAACTTTTTGCATTAATTGATTTTTTGTTGGATACTTATTTTGCTAAAGTTATAAAGTAGATGTATTTTTTGATATATAGCAGATGTATTTTTTTGATATATAGCTGGAATTGCTGTCTTTGTTAGTGTATAAGGATTTTTTTCCCTGAATATAAATATATAGAAATATATAATTAATAAATTTATATTTTCTTTTCAAAATATTGGTAAAAAACCATGTGCGCCATCAAAGGCTCTTGGTGCTTCATTGTCAGCAAAAATAATTAATTGGCAGCATTAACAGTTTGCACAAATTTTAGTTTACATTTCACTGCCATACATCTGTAGAGCAGTCAGTGAATCGAGAATGTGATCATCTATTTGTGGAAATTTATCCATCCTAAATTCTAAAATGGGCATTGTAATATTTTTTTTCACACTTTAGCAATATAGAGCCAGAAGAGAGAAAGACCATTAGTTCTGTTTCTTCTGGATGTTGAAAGAACCATCCAGTTCTGTTTCTTCTGTATGTTGAAAGAACCACCCAGTTCTGTTTCTTCTGTAAGTTTTCTTATTCACAAGAAGCCAATATAATGATAGTTGATAGTCATATGCTTGTCAATTAAAAAAGCTTTAGTTCTGATTTAAATGGTTCTTAACAAAATTCTAAATGGTCATTCCATCCATTACCATATTTCATAATAATTGTCTGCTAGACTCAAAGCAACCATGTCTTATGAAATTACATCACGTTTTTTAAAGCAACAAAACTAAACCCAACTTATTGTGAAAACATTAAAGGGTATGGTATAGCCAGAGTTTTCTTTATGTAAGAGTAACTTTTCTCTGATCCATGGCTAGATTGAACTGGTACTGCTCTGTTGTGAAAGGATTAGATTTAGGTATTCAACTTAATATCATGATATACTACACAGTCAAGACCTTTTGCTGACTAATAGGCGTGTTGTGACCAGATCTAGATTCTTATTCTCTGAAGCTGTGTAGTCGTTTCATAAAGCATCTTGTAAAGTAAAACCTCTTCAGCTGCAACTGATTGTGTAGTGCATGCAAAAACAGAGAGACAGGGTGTAACAAACTAATCCCGGTTAAATCATCGCATGGATATTTATGAGAAGCATCTTGTAAAGTAAAACCTCTTCAGCTGCAACTGATTGTGTAGTGCATGCAAAAACAGAGAGACAGGGTGTAACAAACTAATCCCGGTTAAATCATCACATGGATATTTATGAGATTTTTTTCAGAATGGTAAATCTATCCTAACCCGTGACTAAGATATTTTACTGCACTTTAAAGGGCATCAATTTATCTCCTCAAATTGCAAAGACAAGTTTCAGGGCACTTTTGCTAGCTGACATGTTTCTTTTGACTTACAGGTAGAGATGAGCTTAGGCAAACTTAGATGTCCTTTCCGATAGTTTAGTTCCCCAAAAGTAGCTCCTATCTCAATCCCTTCCCATGAGAAGATTTGAACCGGGAACTAAAGTCCACACAAACCAATTCATCTGCACCTTTTGACTAATAAATATTTATACATTATATCTTAAAAAATTATTATATATAAAAAATATATATATATATTTATACATATACAACTTTACTTGAAAAGACAACGATAGAAAGCTTCATTATACATATCCAACTTTATTTGAAAAACCACAAATAGAGAGATTAATTATTAACCAACATCGAGTTCATACTTTTCAGGGTCATCACTGGCTTGCAAATTTTGTAAGCACAAGAGTTGCAGATTTATTTTTTCTTGTAGCTTTACTACCTCAACCATCAGAACGCTTCTCATAAATAAGTGCATTTTGCTTTTACATGGAAAAAGAGTTAAGACCCGAGATAATTACACTGCCTTCATACTGCAAATACAAAGAAAGTCAACAATAACTTACATTCTTTGAAGTAGGAAGAAAAATCTAGAAAATTAGCAGCCCTGAGCTGAAATTCATTAACTTCGAATAAAAACTGTAAAGTCATTAATGATCAAGTCTCAATTCTGAAATCCCAGGTCATGCACTAGTAGTTATATATAGTGTATATGCACCAAAAATTCAACCTAGATAAAAAGGAAGACAGATAATTGGCCTGTGTTTTTACATCCACCGTAGCAAGCTGAAATTGCAGCAGAACCCAATTTAGGCATCATGCCATAGCATCCCCATCCCGAGCCAGGCTCTGGATCTGATTCTCAACAGGGCATGTAACACCTATGACTCTCACACCTTCATCATCAGGAGGTGTGAAATGTGGTGGCAGAAATAATGTTAAATCGCACACAATCTGATTTTGATTCTGGCTCTGGATAGCAATCGAAGTGCCATTAATCCTCACAGCATCATCGTCGGGAGGTCTGCAAGTTGGCATCGGTATGGACATCGAATTGCATGAATTCTGATTCTGATTCTGGCTTTGGCTAGGGCTCAAAACACCAAAACCCCTCATACCTTCATCCTCATTGGCTCTGCAAGATGGGATTGGAACTGATATCAACTTGCATGAATTTTGATTCTTACTCTGGCTATTAGGGCTCTGGCTCTGGCTCTGATTAAGGCTCAGAACATCAATAGCCGTCACACCACCACCACCACCATCATCATTGGATCTGTACTGCAACGGCAATGATGCAGTTGAAATCAAATTCCACATATATTCATCAGTAGGAAAAGATCTTGACGATGAGGGTGTATTGGACACCAAATTAGACATCTCAGACGGATGAAAACCAGACCTCCTGTCTCCTCTTAACCCTCCCTGCAGAGCAATCCCAATAGCAATATCTCTAGTCCCACTCCCCATCTCACAGCCCCCAACTTGGGCCAACTCTAACACATTATCCATCACCATTGTCCCTCTTTCCCCACCATGCTGTTGAGCACTGGTCCTACAAATGGGACACAAGGGATTGTTATACAACCATGAATCCACACACTTTGCATGAAAAGTGTGCCTACAAAGAGGCAGCAGCCTGCATGTCTCTCCCCTCTGAAATCCATCCAAGCAAACAGCACACTCTGAACAATCAAATTCATGTATCCATGATCCATTCTCAATCCTATCATCATTATGGTCATCATCTTTGCAAAGCATTCTATGTAACATAATATACATACCACCATGTTTATATTCAAAGGAAGGCAGCTTCTGCACCTCCTCCTGAGACATCCCCACACCATTCCCACTGACCTCCTCCTGAGACATACCCACACCATTCCCACTGACAGGAGAAGAAGAAATTCCTCTCTCTGCAGGCCTCCTGTTGCTCAGACTTCTGATTACTTTAACAATAATGAACACGTTAATTGAAAACAGAATTCCAATACCGAAGAAAAGCAATACAGTTGGTGTCACCACAGACGTTACCATGATGCGCGTTATTAGAGTAACTAAACAAACAGACATCAATCTTCAATACAACAACTCTGTAGTTAAATTATGCTCAGTTCTTCCTCTATGGGTTGAATCTGAACCCTAGAAAAAACAGTGTATAATAAAATTATGGCCAATATGTTGAAATTGAATCAGATCCTCTTCGTCCTGGTTTTGTATTAGAGTTCGCAATTGGACTTTGATTTTCAAGTCCTGTTAAACTCAAAAAGAGTGCTGTTAAATTGATAAATATCGTTTTATCAGCATTATTAATATTTATCAAGGCTCATATCAAAAATATATAAATAAAAAATAAATAGCCAATATAATAAATAAATTTATTTTTAGTGCAAGAAAACAAAAAACTAAACGTAAAATAAATTATTATTTTATTTAAAAAATTATTAATAATTTTTATTCCATTATTAATATTATATTGATTGTGTAAATATACCGCTCTAAAATTTATTATTTAAAAATATAAATATATAATGTAGATTTAATAATTTGAAAATATTATTCATCATATATACAATGTAGTTAATAAAACCAAGTTTTTTTAAATTATTTTTAGCTTCTTATGGGGTGTGTTTGCTGCCTCCATTTTATCCAAGATTTACAACTTCTCATAGATAGGTGTTTTGATGGTTATCAATATTTATTAGTCATTTAATTTATATAGTTGTGCTAGAATGTGTCACATTTACTAAGTGGGTCGAAGATGAAAAGCATTGTCTCTTGGATTGTCACGCTCTTATTCACATCAATTCCCATTCCCAAAACATTTGCCACACCACCAACCTCCTTGACTTATTAAAACAACAAAACTATAGTGAGTTAAGAACACTTCTATCCCTTTCTTTTGATCATAGAAATAAAATATTAAGGAGTCTTAATTAATCTCTTACCTTAAGTTCTCATAGACCACATTGCTCTTAATAGATGTTAATCATCATCATCATCTTCGTCATTAATTAACTTGATTTGTCAATACCACTAAGAACATTTTAAAATATTATTATGTGACAATACTAATAAGAGCATTTCAGAATATTATGTGAAAGTAAAATTTCTACCATCCACCTAGTAAAAATATTTTAAAACATTATCTAAAAATTAAATTTCTACTGATGATGATGGTGATGATGGTTAACATCCACTGAGACCAAACTTTGGTCTATCAGACCTAAAGTAACGAATTATTTAGTTGGATTTAAGATTTTATTCCTATGCTCAAAAAGCTTGGAGAGAAGCCTTCCGAGCTTACTATAATTTTGACATCGTAAAAGGCTAGGAAGGTCAGTATTGCAACATAGATTTTGAAATTGAGATCTAATGTGGTTGTACCCAGGGCACTCTAAGAGGAAGTTATTTTCATCCTTGATGTTCGTATTCTCACAGAGATGGCAAAACCTTTCCATCCATGGTGTTTTAGGAAGTGGCAAAACCTTTCCATCCATGGTGTTTTAGGACTACCCAATGACCTGTTTCACTATGGAGCTTGTGAGAGTTCATTCTAATCTTGGCTATATTAATTTTCTTCTTTGAGTTTCCATCCATGGTGTTTTAGGAACTACCCAACTACCCGTTTCACTATGGAGCTTGTGAGAGTTCGTTCTAATTTTGGCTATATTAATTTTCTTCTTTGAGCTAGTTAAAACAGAGAGATACTTTTGATCTTCTAGGGTGGGGTTGATGACCTCCTTATAATAACTTAATTTTCTTTTCGCTGCTAAATCTTTCTCACACCACATTTTTCTTTGAACTTAGAAGTAACAATATTTTTAATGTTATTAATGTTTTGCAATGGTCTTATATTATGGTCATCTCCATTGGTTTAACCATGCCCTCGTATCTTTATACCAGCCTCACTTGAGCCTTAGAGTAGTTGGCTGTGATTTAATATGATTATTTTATTAATTTAAAATTTTAGAAATTTTATTCCAAAATAAATACATCTATCAACTTTAACTTAATATATATGGTAATACAAAACAAAACTTTTTAAATAATAATTTTTTAGTAATCTATTTAATTATTGAATACAATTTTTTTTTCTACTTTTCCAATATAATTACTAATATAAAATAGACATTATTATTATTAGTAACTTAATTATTATATTATTTAATTATTAAACCGCATTAATATTTTTTCATTAAAATAAAAACCAAGCTAAACAAAACATCAAATTAATCGATTTAATTTATTTGTTCACATAAAATCAATCATTATCAATTCAATTTATTCATTCATAAATTAATCCTTATCAATTTGATTTATTGTATTGAACTGTGCAAATATATATTCACTTTTAACATTTATTCTATTGATTTGTCCAAGTATATCTTCATTTTTAAAATGGTGAAGCAAATGTGTACAGGAAAATTATTTTTAATATTTTATTCTTTTTTTGGTAGGAAAACACTCATGGGGATTTGAAGGAATGACTTATGGCAAGGAGTGACTTAACAGTGCACCCATTCACTGTCAATCCAAAGCCCCATGGACTCCTTTTTAATATTTTATTCGATTAATGATTTCATAAATATTAATATTTTTTAAATAAAAGCATATATTTTTTTAAATACTATTTTATATTATTAAAATATATTCACATATATATATGACTTCTTAAATAAAGGTTTTTTTTTTCTTGGGATACCAAAGCTTTTATAAACTAGAATTTTTCTAAATAAATCTTATTCAAAAATAGACAAGATTAGTAGACCTAGATTACAAAAAATTTACAAAAGTTTTTATTACGGAGTGAGACATAACAAAAAACTAAAATTTTGGCAAGCCATTGTATCATTTAGACTCAAAAATGAAATGGGAGTTAGGTCTCTAGCACTCGATCCAATAGGTGTGGCAGTGTCAGAGTCACATTGTATGTGTCCCTTTGATGTCCTCCAAGGAAGCAAACGATTCATGACTATGAGAGTGATGATGATCTAGACTATATCTATAAGATAACAACGCGAGACCAAGACTGGGTAAATCCCACCGTGGATGGACGGATTACATGGGAGCGCGAGATCTCCTACACTTCGGATTCTTATGAGGAAATAGAAAGCTGGCAGAATCGATTACATGAAGTAACTACGCTGAATTGTAATATGATGACCAGGTCGCTGCATTGCGTGTCGACAAAAGTAAGAGTTATGCCTATTTATGATGGTCTAAATGAGGTAGATAGCTTCTTGGATGCATTTGAAAGGGAGGTGCCGGAAAATCAATGCTTCCAAGCCTTAGATTGGGTACAGCGCGCTACGCCCAAGATGGTGGGGTACGCACGAAGGAAGCTTTAATGATTGGCACAAATGTAGGAGAATGATGCAGACATGATTTTGGAAGCCTAAGATGCAACTGACAAACAAGTATGATGGATAGGATGACCCGCGAGTGCATCTGGCCAAGTGGGTGCAAGCCTTTCGAGAAAAGCCCCAACCTACGCAGAGGCGCATGTACTCCGCACTAAAATACCTGATCAATAAGCATGTATTGGGGGGGAAAACTTGCAGATGGCTCTTAATGTTGGGAAGACATTATGTAGGAAGAGAAACCACACAAAAGATTCTATGCACAATGTTGTGGTGGCCAACCCTTCACTAGGATTCAAAAGCATATTGCAAGGCATGCAACATATGTCAGAGAACAGGTAGGCCATCGCAGAGGGATGAGATGCCTTTGAATCCACAAATAATGTTGCAACCTTTCGAAAAATGGGCAATATATTTTGTAGAACCCATCAAACCTCAAGGAAAGATAGGTGCAAGGTACATTATCACTGCGATAGAGTATCTAACTCGTTGGGTAGAAGTGCAGCTGGTGAAGGATTGCACGAGCGCAACTGCTACGAAGTTTCTATTTGAACATGTACTGATGCGAATTGGGTGTATGAAGATCTTGATGAGTGATCGCGTACACACTTCCCGAACGAGACAATCAACGCATTGATGGACGAGTTTCAAGTGTATCACCAAAAGAGCACACTGTATCACCCATAGGCTAACGAGACAGTAGAAACATTCAAAAAAATGTTTGAAACCATGCTGACCAAGGTATGCAATGCACAACGAAGTGATTGGGACCTACACATACCTGCAGTGTTATGGGCTTATTAGACGACATGCAAGAAACTGTCAGGATAGACACCTTTAAGGCTTGTCTATAGAGTGGAAGTCGTAATGCATCATTCCTAGCCTGCGCATAGCAATGCTCACAGGTATGATGGATCGCGGTGCCCTAGAGGAGAGGCTCACGCAGCTGGATGAGATCAAAGAAGAGAGATTTTTGTTTGGATTTCACCAGCAGCTATAGAAGCGGCCCGAAAAGGCATGGCATGACTGACACATCAAGCTGTGCATATTCAAGGTAAAAATTTGGTGTTTCTGTATGATAGTAAGTTTGATAAATTCCCAGGAAAGTTCAGGATGCACTGTTTAGGGCCGTATATTATTAAGGAAATTACCAACAGAGGCGCGGTACAGTCGGTCAAGTTAAACAGAGAACCCTTTCCAGGAAAGGTGAATGGCAGTCACTTGAAGCCATACAGCAGTGATCCGGCGATGTGACTATATGAAAGTGGCATAGTCTTAGCACTCCAGGTGATCCAGGTGGCTCCAGAGAGACACACAAGACAAAGAGGGCTCAAAAATCAAAGTGTTTGGAATGACTTCATACCATGACCAAAGCATAGATCTCGTCATCCTCATCTCGGAGGTGCGAACGAGTCATCAAACCAAGCTCGTATGTGAAAGTTAGAGCTCTTCAAAGTTTGATATGATAGGGGGAAAGGGGGGCCCACAGTGTGCCACATGGCATCCTAGTAAGCAGGTGGGACCCACATGGCAGCCCATCAAGCATTGACACTTGGCGTTCTTTCATTTGTCTCCTAAACCTACATAAGAGACAAAAATATGGAAAATGGTTATTCATTTAATTATATAGTTATTAATAACTATATAAAACAATAAAACCAAAATTATCATAAAGGGCCGATGGGCCACAACCTCCTGCCGACCAAATCGAAAATCACAACATAAACAATATATATATATATATATCATATATATATATATATATATAAAAATAAATATATTAGATCGGTGCGGGCGGGCCATCGGCGATGGGACCCGACCCAATATGCATATGCGTTAACAAATCGCCGACATATATATCGGCAAAACCCCGATAAAAGCATCGATCTTATCGCCACCCCGATATCATATATCGCCGACACACCTTAAATCGTGCCCATTTTATTGGCACCGATCACCGATATAGATATCGGCGAAACCCTATATCGGGCGCCAATATATGCGCCAACGACCATCCTAAACTGTCGATCACGGATTTCAGAAAAGTGTTGATATTGTTGTTTAGTGCGAGGTTTAAGGGGTGGGCTGCCCAATGCGGACTCGACCCCTATTAAGGTATCAATTTAGTAAAAAAGAAACTGTTATGTATTATTTCGGGAGGGGCGGGGTTTGACCGCTCGACCTCCTCCCTATTAACCAGCGATTTTTACCAATCCTCCTAACCAATTACCTTGGTAAATTCGCCGAGAAAATTTATTTGAACTCAAAATTTTACCAGTGCAGACAGTTCGAGACAAAGGAGAGAGACTGCAGGCACAGATTTCAAGGCAGAAGGCAAGGACGGATTTTGGGGCTAATTAATTAATATTTTAATGCAAGAACCATGAATTTTGTAGGAGGGAAAAAATTTCACTTTGTCAACATTTGACAAATTTAGTATGGATGTTACACCTCTCGTCGCCACGAACACAACAATACTATTTGTTTTTCCATCAAAGTTCTACATCTTTTAGTCATTTCTAGAATGCACGTGGAACCATGATCTCAGCGAAAACAGGTAGCAAAACCATGAGCCATGAAATTTTCCCGAGGTAAAATTTTGACATTTCAAAATATAGTCAAGTTTATAATTGTTTTTCATGGTTTTCCGCAGAGATCGCAATGGCAAGATTAGATTCGCCATCTGAGTTGCAAATTTCCAGTCCATCCATGGAACAAAATCTTTGAGGAATCCTGGGGGAATCTAAAAGATTCCTTAAGCCCAGAATTCTCAACTTCTCAGAATTTGGATTTTGGACAGTCGATTTAGCACTACTGGATGCCATAGGTCTAATGGTGTCTTCAGATTTCTTATTCTCTCATTTATTCTTCTAGTCACTTTTCTAAGTGCCAGTGCAGATGTTCACATTCTTGTGCCAGCAGCCATGTTCATATGATCAATGTCATGAGATCGATGGTCCGAGCAACTTCAACAGTGTGACATCCACTTCTTCAGATGGCCCTTGGTTGTGAGGTATATGATGTGTTCATGTACTTCTTCTTTCTGCATTATGTTACACAGATCCTTGATTGATGTTGATGCAGGATCTTGTTTATTACATGTTGTCATGATTCCTTGCTTGATTTGATGTGGAATCTTTCTATGTGATGTACTTGTTGTCATAACTCATCATGTTATGCTTTGAGATCCCTTGTTGTATGTTTCTGGGATACTCTTGTTGTCGTCATGCATGTGTTTTGCATTAAGATCCCTTTTGTGCCATGTTGGTGGGATGCTCACCATGCATGTTTTTTTTTCATACTGATAGGAATCTTTTGATTGAGAATTCCGGTTGTGAAATATCTCTTAGAGCCACTCCTACGTGAGGGAATTTTTCCTTGTATGATCACGACATCATCTCTTGTGTACATCACCATTATTGACAACACTTAATGTAGCGGCCTACACCATCTTTACACCGAGACCCAAAGACATAGTCCCTCTTGGATGAACTTTGTTATCAATGGCTTATGTTTTCATGTGCTGATGATTGTTATGTTCCTCTTCTTTTCCGCATGCAGATGTATTTGTTAATGTTCTTTTAAAAAGAAATTTAACACATCACGAAAGTAAAAGGTCTTGGAAGGGTCCTTCGTCAAACTCGGACCTGGATCACCAGGTAGCTGAAAGAAGGCGCGGGACTATAAACTACTCTACCCGGGAACTGCACAATGTCAGGACTGCGCGCAGTAGCAAAGTGTCACACGGTCCATGGCAACGCAAAGACAGTTGCGCTGCCACGCATGTCTGCCAAAAAGTGACCATTACAGTGACTATTCATGATGTGATGCTTAGTTTGAGGCCAAATGGAGAGGGCGACAGGAATTTAAGGCGAACTTTAGGGTTTAGATTCTTGGAAATCTGCTGCTAATCTAGCATTAATGGATCGAATGTGGGGGGAACGATCGAATTCAAATTCAAAAGGTGCTATAAATTACAAATGGTTGTCCAACAAACAACACTTGGCAATTTGAGAACTGAGTTGTTGCACGCTCGATTATTCACAAACCAAGACTTATTCGAGACTCTGAAAGTGAATTCGTTGTTTGAGCAACTACTTGAGACATTGAAGGAATTTGTGGAGTAGCACTATGTCAGCACCCGAAGAAGCCATGGACACAGGAGTAGTGATAGTCGAGGTAGTCGCGCAAGAAATTGCAGAAGTGGAAGCCCCAGAGAGCATCAGAATAATCCCTGAGGTCCCTAAATCACAGCGCAAACCAACATCTAAGAAGGATAAGCAGACCATGACACCGGTGCACATCTTAACCAAAAATCCACTGAGGACCAAGCTCAAAATGGAGGAAAAAAGGAAGGCCATTAATCTGGAGGCCGATGAGGAGGAAGAATTTGAAGAAATCCTGGTGGAGGAGGAGGATGTAGAGATGGAAGTTGAAACCCAGGGTGCGGACCCTATCACCAGGCTGCCATAATATGTTCCTCTGCAAAAGGGTAAAGCCAAGATCCCAAAGGATATAGATGAGAGCAAGAGCTCTCTGCAAACTTTGCTGCTCCCAGATGATATTATTTTTTGAGGGCGCACACTTGGGACGGGTTCCCGTATTGAAATTTAAAGATTGGGACCTAGTAGACCACAAGAAGTTCCCACATTTAGCGACTGCTAAGCTAATGCACCAAAATATGGATGCACCAGCTAGAATGATGGAGTGGGATCCACACAAATGGCTCAGAGGTGTTGAGAAAGCAGGGTTGCTAAACCTACTCTGGGTGCCACATTACCACTGCACCCTAGTGACTATTTTCATAATTAGGCAGCTTCTCTGCTTCGTGCATGATGGGTGCTTGCGGCTGGAGGAGCCCATCCCCATCACAAACCATTTGATTCACCGAATTACACAGCTCCCTTGCTCAGGGGTGGATCCAACAAACATTTCGGAAGGAAAAGGAGGCAAGTTGGCTCTCGTAGAGGCAATGAAGAAAATGTTTAAGTTGGAGAAGAAGAAGCGAGGGTATGCCATCTCCAGCATCAACAACCTCGTATTCAAGGTCGCAACATAGATATTGCCAGGGAAGGTGATGCAAAAGTGCTGCACGGATGAGGTGCTTGCGCTAGTGGTTGCACTAGCGGTGCAATGTGCAGAAGGGGTCCAGTTCAACTGGGAAAACTATCTATGTGGTGAGTTCCTTGCGAATTTCCGCGAGGCATAGGAGCAGGGCAAAACATTTCATTACGCATGGCTCTTGTTGTCGATAGTACTGGTGGCATGGGAGTTGCTCGAAGATAGCCAATTCCCGTCGATTGCGCAAGACCTTCCAAAGGCAGCGAAGTACACTTCGCTGTGGGCAACCAGGGACGTGTAGAGGACAAGGGAAAGCAAGATATTTTGGGTGATTATGGAGATGAACATCCAGATGGGGATCAATCGCAAGCCGCGATTATCGCTCACAGTTTATAACAGTTTGTAGAGCTTTGCGGAGTTCAAATCCAACTTCCACCATGTCTTCATCAGGGCATGGAAGGACGCTATGAAGATGTGGCATGAGTTACCATACTTGGTGACCAATGATGTAATTTTCGCGGTCCTTGAGTCTTGGTTGCTAGAGTGGCGCGCTCTGGCTAACTCCGCGGTGGAAGCAGAGAAGTCCGACGTGCAATGAAAGAAGGAAGAGACAAAACTGTGGATGGTGCAACTGGCGGAAAAGCACAGGAAAAAAGAAGTAGCAGCTAAGGCCCAGGCAGCGCGCGATGCTAGAAGTTAGCATAACAGCAGAGAAAACAACAGAAGAAGAGCGCGAAGGACAAAAGTCACCTTCGCCCGAACTGGAGATAGGCACAGAACAAGGTGTCGTGAACCTGTAGACAATGTCCACCCAGCTCAAGCGTCCGCGACCATGAGAGCAGGTAGGGCCATGAAAGAAAACAAAGGCCTCGAAGACATCTTTCGACCTTATCACCCTTACTAAAGTGGACTTGCATGATATCGGCGAAACGGTGAGGGATGTCACCGTGGATGCCCTCCAACAATTTGAGGAACAACACCAGTTGGTATTGGGAGCTCTCTGGACATAAATACAAGAGTTGCAAGTGCACACTCCATAGGCTGGCATAGTATCCAGCAACCTCGCAGTTGGCACTTCAACTGCCGAGGAAATGTTGTGTGCCAGGGTGACCAACACAATAGTGGTACCAGATGGAGCACTCATTACAGAAAATGGGGCCGACAGGCCTATGGTCAGCAGCTTGAAAGGGGTCGGATTAAACATGGCTAAGCACCCTCAGGAGATGCTCTATCCCTTTTAGGATGGAGCCACCACAGAACTTCGGGCCAGGGAAACATGAGCAAGTAGCGCATCAATATTGAGCAATTAAGCTTGCAATGCAATGAGGTCATGGAGTAGAACAAACAGATCATGCTCCACGAGTTGATGCCAAAAGGGTCAATAGTGTAGGGATTTGTTTGGCTAACTAACTCTAAACCTAGGTCAGGCCTCCTCAAGCCAACACACATAGAGTAGTACAAAGGCGAAAATGTAAAGGAATGAAAACATGGAAGAGAGATTAACCTTGGATCATTGCCATTGACAGATTTAGAAATAGAGCATGCATGCTACAATTGCAATCTATTTCATAATACTAGAGAGGGAATTGTTCTTACCACTATTGCCAACACTTCAAAAGTAGTAAAAAAATTATAGTTACAAATGGTTGTTACACCAAGTCTCAACTTCGAGCTCAACCAAGGCTGCACCAATGCTTGGAGCTTTCCTAAACAAAATTTTCATTATCAAATTGAGACAAAATTCCCACTCCGTTCATGCGAGTAATAGCCCCAAAGCTTGGCTCAACTTTTAGAGCAAGTCACATCTCCATTAAACTATCAATTGACATATTTAAAGCATTATACTACCCAATTGATACATATCAAATAACTGATATCCAAAATTAAATGTCAATGCTCCACATATCATATGATATTACCAAATATCAATCCATTTTAGTATAACTCATTCATACTACATGCATTAGGATCACAACTTTAGTATAACTCATTCATACCACATGCATTAGGATCACAACTCAATCGACAACATATACACAAGGTTGGTGCAACAATAAACAAGCATGTCATGTTTACCACCCTTATTACTTTCTTAAACTTTGTGTATATTAAGCTCATAATGTGTTCTATATAATAAGCTTAGAACTCACGAACCCTTTGTTTTTTCTTAAAAAACAAAACCCCTTTTGAACCACAAACATAAGGTATAGCTATTATAAGAGGTAGATTCATTGCATGCTTCATAAAACAACTTTCCCATGTATATTTTGTGAAGGTACAAAGGTCACATGCTAAAAATCAAAATGAGAGAAAAATCATGAAACTAACTTAATCTCCAATACCTTCAATGTTTACAATAGTGATACAATACCCATTCATGCGATGCAAATTAATTTTACACATAAATGTAAGGTTGGACTGCATGTTTTGAAAGAACAATCATGACATCTATATTGTTGGGTATACGACCAAAGTCCCACATTGACTAGAAGTGGGGAGGATCATGGGTATATAAGGATGGACAAATATCTTCATTGGTATGAGGCCTTTTGGGGTAAAGCCCAAAAAAAAATCCATGAGGGATTAGGCCCAAAGTGGACAATATCATACCATTGTGGAGATATGTGGTGTCCAGAGTCCTTACAGTAATGCTAAGAAGCAAGTTGATAAAGAAAAGATTGTCTCAGAGTATGATGTCTTGTTTCAGGAACCTAAAGGTCTGCCACCCAAAAAGGAAATAGTACATGATATTATTTTACAGCAAGATGTTCCATTGCCTAACATTGGAATGTACAGGTTGTCTGCGTTAGAGAATGCTGAAATCAAGAAGTAGGTGCAGGAGTTGCTCAAGAAGGGGTTCCTCAGGCCTAGCACATCACCATGTGGGTCGCCAATCGTTTTGGTGAGAAAGAAAGATGGCTCGTGGAGAATGTGCATTGATTACCGAGCACT
>APFE031424297.1:103573-114677 GCA_000404065.3 Pinus taeda | reverse complement strand
TCGCCCTAGCTAGTTTATTTCCATTTCTGTTTGTAAGCATATTTCAGTATTTTCCATTAATGAAATGAAGTATTATTTCCGCTGCATCTTTGTGTATATGATTATCTCTGTAGTTTGTTGCGTTCCTGTTTAAATCCGGATCACTCACAACATGCCATACTAGCTACAATGTTTTTGGCCTCGACGGTGCTTAGGAAAACTAATTTATGCTTCCCACTCATCCAAGAAATTGAAGCAAACCCTGATGAGAAGAAACATCCACATGTGCTCTTATGATTGACCACAATGCCAAACTAGTCAACATCAAAATATCCATGTAGCCTCAAATCCTCGGTAGTGTATCTCAGTCCTTAGTTTATTTTGCCGTAGAGAATCTCGAGAGATTCTTAGCAGCAATCCAATGTATGTGATGAGGCTCGACCATAAATTGACTCAATTTATTGAATTGAGGCTTCTGTGATCCATATCAAATTTTTGAGACAGGTTGTCGGCGATAATCACATCAAAATTCATTTATCGATGCGTTTCGAACCAACAAGTGTGGTTCATCGTCATGACAAGATGAAAAACCAAATCCAGGCATAGCTTAAATAGAGAGAGATCATTCAAACAGTTAGAAAAAAGAACTATAATTGACCAAGAAACAACTATAATTGACCAAGAAACAACTATAATTGACCAAAGGGACATGGTAACAACTATATTTGATTGGTCCAAGAGATCGTTAATTCATTAATTAATTTGCTAGATATAATTATTTTTAATTCATATGAACTTGAATAAATCTAATTTAAAAATATTTTTAACCTAGGAACTATAATTGAAATATTTATTAGTTTACCAAAAAATAATCTTTTTTAGTTCATTGAACCTAAATAAATCTAATTTAAATCAAAATATTTATTAGTTTTCCAAAAATAATCATTTTTAATTCATATGAACCTAAATAAATCTAATTAAAAGTATTTTGATTACCCTCATTATCTTTACTAATAAAAGAACTAAATAATCTAATATAGTACTTCATTATATTATCTAATTACGTTAATTCTATTACTAAACCTATTTTTATATAACCAAATATGAATAATTTTTATTAAAAATATATAAACTCATCCAACCTATGAGGTACTATGGTACTAACTAGAAAAAAAGATTATAGATAGGTTTATAAATTTATAGAATAAATTTAATTTAAATCAAAATATTTATTAGTTTTCCAAAATTAATCATTTTTAATTCATATGAACCTAAATACATATAATTAAAAATATTTTGATTACCCTCATTAAAATAATTCATAATATAGTATATTATGTTTAATCTAATTAGTTAATTCTATTACTAAACCTATTTTTATATAACCAAATATGAATAATTTTTATTAAAAATATATAAACCCATCCAACCTATGAGGTACTATGGTGTTCTAGAATAATTTTATAGTAGAAATAACTATATTCACTACTTAAAAACAATTGGTTACCTCTTATTGTCAATAAGAATATAGATAAGGAGATATCATTACCTAATGATAATCAATTATAATGTATATAATTTAACATATTATTAATCATATATTCCTAAGAAAAACTGCTACTAAATTATAGAACTTCACCTCAATAATACGGGAGGCTTTTTTATCCATCTAAAAAAAATCACGAGAAACCAAAAACAACAAAACAATAGAACATGAAATCCACTCGATCAAGAAGACAAGGGAAAAAGGTAGAAAGGAAACAAGGGGAAGAAAAAAGGGCGGAGGGTGGGGGCGGCTAAGAAGAAAGGGCAGGGATCCAACAACTGCTAATCTTCTAGTCGTCGTCCCTATTGAGATTACTCGGCCTCCTTTCGATTTCTATGGCCTCCCTAAACTTCCGATGATGAAAATGAGCAATCTTAGCAATAACCTTAGCCTCCTCAATACATGTATAATGATTAGTCTTCTCCACATGTTCAACCAAGGATGAAGTCTAGGTTCTCCCATGCTTGATGTTAGCTACATGCTCATGAATCCTTTGATTAATAGAGTGCCCAGTTTCACCAACATAGGGGGTCCCACACGAACAAGGAATAACATAAACACCTTTCATGTCCTTGGGGTCAACCAGATCTTTGATAGATATAAGGGAGCTACGAATGGTGTTGAGGGGTCTGAAGGTAGAGGGAACATTATGCCTCCCGAGGATTCTCACAATCCTTTCAGTGGTCCCCCGAATGAAAGGGAGATGCACCCCTGCGACTCGATCTATGGGGTCTTTTTTAAACCTCGGGACCTTTGCCAGCTCTGAGGAAGGCTTTCAGACCTTGTTGTCTACTATAATCATTATAAAAAAAAATGTTAAGAAGACGGGCTTTCTCTTTATCAAGGTTCCCTTCATCAGAGATTCTTAGCGCACAAGTAAGAAGCGTGTTGAGAACACCCCATTTTTGAGCATGGAAATGGTGAGAGTTTACATGAAGATACCGCTCAGTATGAGTTTTCTTTCGAAACACCTTGTGGGAGGAAGAACCATCATCCTTGTTTGAAATGAGAACATCATGGGAAGGGTAGGCACCCATCAACTCCCTGCTCCATATTAAACTTTATGGAGGAAGATTGATTGTTGAGATGTTGAAAAAATAGATTTAACTCATCATGGCCATGAGGCTAGATGACACCAGTATCATCCAAAAATCTTTTCCATAGCTTCGGCAGGAGATGGGCTGATGCCAAAGCCTTGGATTCAAAGTCCTCCATAAAAAGATTAGCAAAAACAGGGGACAAGGGGGAGCCCATGGCCACCCCACATGTCTGCTCATAGAATTCCCCTTCAAAGCAAAAAAATGTAGAGGTAAGACAAATCTCCACTAAATGAGTAATATCAGGGTCAGTGAGGTGATTGATGACCTCAATGGCCTCCTTTATAGGAATGCAGGTGTAAAGAGAAACCACATCAAAGCTAACAATAATGTCCCCAGGATCACACTTGATGCCCTTTAACTCATTGACAAATGAAGAAGAGTCTTTGACGAAGGACTCTGTAAGCCCAACAAGGGGTTTAAGATTTAAGGCAAGATATTTTGCTAGGAGGTAGGAGGGCCCTCCTATGGTGTTGACAATAGGTATCAAGAGGGCCCCGTCCTTGTGGATCTTAAGAAGCCCATAAATCCTAGGAGTTATGGGGCTATTGTCAATAAGTTTGTGACTGAAGGAACCCACCATGCTGCTAGACTTAATGGCTAGAGAAATGTTCCTGGAGATCCTTTTTAGAGGATTATTACTAAGATTTTTATAGCTTTCACTATTGCAAAGATGATCCAACATCTTCTTACGATAATCCTCCTTGTCGAGGATAACAGAAGCCCCACCTTTATCAGCTTTTAGAACGATTATGTCCTTGTTCTAGTTCAAGGATCTAAGGGCATAAAATTCACCCTTACTAAGATTGTTCTTGGGGGCTTTTCCTTATTGAGGATGACAACAATCTTGCCTAATAGTTTCCTTGATGTTATCAGGCAAGCCCCTAATTCCAAACTCCACATCACACATAATGTCTTCCGCAGGGCTTTTTCTAGGTGCGATGGCAAAGTTTAATCCTTTCTCAAGAAGATTGTAAACAGAATCATGTAAAGAAAATTTAGAAAGATTGACAACTTTATTATTATTATTAATTTTTTTTATTAATCTTGTAATTAATATTATTATATAATCATTATTATAATATTGCTACTATCAATCTATTATTATTATTATTATTATTATTACAAATAGAATTATCACTCATTTTAAAATCAATATTATTATTGTCACTCATTCCTAAATCAATATTATTATTATGTTTGTTCATACTATCCAAATAAATAACAGTCCTATTTTTATCATTCTTATTAATATTATTGTATGTAATAAAATTATTATGATTTCTAATGTACTTCCTATCATTACAATTCAAATTATTACATAAAAAGTCAATATTCATATTACAATCGTTATTAAATACGGTCCTTAATTTATTTAAATAAAAATTATGGTTATTGTTAGTCAACACAGGATCACCAAGGTTCTCATTCATAAAATAGATCCTCTTGGAATTCACTCTCAGGGGAGATAGACTAGATTCGATACCACCGTGAGCGCAGTGAACCCGGGTTGAATGAAGGGCTGGAGACCTGTCAGTGGAGTGCTGATCCGAAGGGTGGAAAAGAGGAGAGTTCGACAAATGAATTTTGATGTGATTATCGCTGAAAACCTGTCTAAAAAATTTGACTCAATCTATTCATAGTGAAGCATATGTCAGGATGAGATTTTTACCAAGAACATTAGGCCTCCCACAAGTTGTTTATATTCGGAAGGGTTTGCCAATTCAAGTGACGCAACACTTTCACATAGCTTCTTGAAGCCGAGTTCCATCGGAGTAGACACAAAATTGCAATCCACCATCCCACATATCTCGAATAACTTCACAATTCCTTAAGAAAGGAAAATATCACCTGGCTTTTGCCAAACCTCCAAGCCTAGGAAGTACTGCATCAGAGCTAGGTCCTTCATCTCAAAATCGGAAGCCAACTCCCTCTTGCATTGATAAATGAGAGGGTCTGCACATGTCAGAAAGAGATCATCCACATAAAGGAACAAAATGAGAAGCATGTCCTTTTCAACCTTGAAGTATAGGTTATGATTTTCTTCGTTCCTTGTATATCCTAGGTTCATAATATAACTATCAATCCTCTCATACCAAGCCCTGGGGGCTTGCTTCAACCCATAGAGGTATTTCTTCAACCTACACAAGTGTGTCCTTTGATATTGTACTTCAAATCCATCAGGTTGTTCTACGTAGAATTCCTGATTAAGCGATCCATGTAAGAAAACAATTTTAACGTCCATTTGGTGTAGGATCCATCTCCGAGAGGCAATAAGAGAAAGAATAGACTAGATAGTGGTATATCGAGCAACTGGTGCAAATATCTTGTCATAGTCCACTCCTTCCTTTTGATATAATCCTTGAGCAAGGAACTTGGCTTTATATTTTTCATCACTCCCATCAATCCCATGTTTGATTTTGTAAAGTCATTTAGAAGTAACCACAAACTTGTCCTTGGGTCTAGGAACCACGTTCTAGACATAATTCTTCATGATAGATTCATATTCCTCATTCATCACATCCTTTGAGACTTAGTGTTTACGACTTCTTCAAATGTACATGTCTCAAATTAAATAATAGTACTCATAGGAACTAAGTACCCTTGATACATGTTCAACTTCTTGCTTTCACAAAATTTCCCTCTTGGAGCATTATGTCTCTCAGCATCTTCGAGAGTATCTTTGAGCAAAAAAGGTATTTTTGTTGAGGTAGAGGGAATACTAGGTGGTGGATCAATGGGATCCATTGGGGCTTCAACATCAAGCATAGGTTCATCTAAAGGAGGTTCATCCTGTTTTTCCATAACATCATCATTATTATCCTTCCTTGGAATGGGGAGATCTCGGGCCTTCCCAAGGGAAGTATCTTCTTCGAAGGTGACGTCATTAATAACTTACACATATTTGTCTAGGCACATAGATTCTATATGCCTTTGAATGTTCACTATAGCCCACAAATATACCTTTCTTCCTAGATGCTTCCAACTTGTTTATTTTCTCTTTAGGCACATGGAAATACATGGGACAACCAAACATGGAAAATTTTAGGGGTTAACATTCGTAGGTGAGCTAATTTTCCATGTTTTTTTCAAAAACATATTCGCCAATTTCAATTTTTTCTAAAAATGTTTCACCCAAATTTTACAATATAGAATTATTTTACCTTAAAAATCACCAACATTATATAGTGGATATATATAAAATCATTATAAATTTGAATATTTTACAAATATATCAATAACATTTTATAAGTTTTTATATTATGGCCTAATGAGATTTGCCAATGTTTTTAAGCTTCAAGATAACTTTACATCCTTAAAATTTTCCCTGCAACCAAATATTCTAAAATGTGAAACATCAAGTTTCTTACCAGTGAACGAGTGTCTTGAAATCCATTTCATGATACGGGCTCCTATTTTGAACACAAAGGACAGTGTTGGCAACTTCTTCCCATAATAACTTCGATAGACCTTGATCATGGAGCATTACATGAGTGGATTCCATGATTGTTCGATTCTTCCTTTCAAAAATAAATTTTACTAAGGAGTGTATGGAACGGTCGTATCCCTCTTAATCCCATCCTCGTTGAAAAATTCATTGATTTCATTTGATTCATATTTAGTTCCATTATTGGTCCTCAATACCTTGACCTTCTTCACTGTTTGATTTTCCACCAAGGCTTTGAAAGAACATAACCATTTGAACACTTCATTCTTCTTCTTCAAGAAGTATATCCATGTTTTGTAAGAGAAGTCATCCAAAAAAATTTCATAGTATAAGTATCCTCCCAATGATGTTACGAGAAACATACCAGATAGGTTAGAATGGACCAATTGAAGAATATCAAAAGTTTGAATTTCATTTTAAGGGAATGGTCACCTTATAAGTTTCCCGGTTGTACAACCCTGACAAACTCCTTCATGGTTCATGTTAAAATTAGGAATACCTGTGACCATATTGCTTACCTCAGATAAGGCTTTGTAATGAAGGTGAACAAATCTTTGGTGCCATAATTAAGATTGAATAGAAGTATCACAACTCAAGGCTCCCAAAGGACTTCCTCCAACTTGATGGAGACCTTCAACCCTAAATCCAAGTGTAAAATCATATTTAGGGTTTTTTTTTTTTCGCCAAATATGTACATTTACATCAATGAATGTTACATTGAAGCCCTTGCCTTCCATCATAGAAATGGACACTAGGTTCTTCTTCAAAGCGGGTACACACAACAATTCTTCTAGATGGATGGTTTGACCTTGATTGAAGTGAAGAGTGACAATATCTATTCCTTTCATAGGGTAGGTGGCATTATCTCCAAGTATGATTTCCAAATTAGTCTTCTTTTCAACCAAATTTGAGAGGGCCTCCTTGTAACCATTGAAATAACTTAAGGCTCCATTATCAATCAACCAATGATCCAAAGTATCTAGACGAGAGGTAGTAGATAAAGCGAAAATAAGATAAAATTCTTTTTGTTTTCCTAGAACATTACTTTCCTCATACCTGTAATTTCTTTTCCTTTCGGGAGGCCGACCATTTCCATTTTGAACAACGGGAGCTTTCCTCTTTCCTTTATTGTTGATCTCATTGTTCCTTTGATTTCCATTTCCTTTGTTGTTGTTGTGGCTATTGTTGTCATCATCCCCTGTAGTATCCTTCTTGTGAGGAAACTCTCTAGCATAATGGAAAAACTTGTTGCAATTGTAGCACCTTCCTTTTCTTCCTTCGTTGAATCCCTGCTTGATCCTTATCTCTTTGGACTAGAATTTTTTTTCCTCTTAGCATGAGAGGAGAAAGTAGTAGGTTCATTTCCATTTGAAGGCTTGTCTCTCTCCATCATCCTCGTCTATTATTGAGTCATCTAGCCAATAATTCATCTAAACTAGGAATCTTGTCATTGTTGAGAATGGTGGTGTTAAAAACATCCCATGCTCTTGTAAGACCTCTGAGAGCGATGAGAGTGAGTTCCCTGTCAACAACAACTTTTCCGATAGATAGAAGGTCATTCTTGATTTCTGTAATCCTCATGAAGTAGGATTTGATAGACTCCCCTTTATCCATATTGCTATTCTTCAACTTTTTCTTGAGAAAGAGGATTTGATTTGCGTTTTTCACTTTGAAAATCCCAACCAACTTATCATACATCTCTTAGATGTTTCTAAATCATAAATATAAGCAACCAAATGCTTTTGAATAGAGTATATAATGATTCTTTTAGTTTTGACCTCACCTTTCTTGAATTTTGTTTTTGAAAGAGTAGGTGTATTTTAAGGAGGATCCACCACTCTTCCCTTCACATATTCCATGGCATCATGCTCTTCTAAAGTCAACTCCAAAGTCATATTCTATGCATGGTAGTCAGATTTGTCTTTGTTCTTATCTTCATATTTGAAGTAAGATGTAGTAGCCATTGAAGCTAAATTAATATTCTTGCCTAATAACTCTTTCTTAGTGATAAGGAGATTAAGACCAAGTGTCAAAAAATGCTCAAAAACGAAGACCAAGTGTCAAAAAATGCTCAAAAATGAAAGTGCTCAGAACTAGTTCAAACCTAAACGACTGGATAGCTCTCGTCTTCCTAATTCCGGCACCGTGAATGGTTCGGAAAATAGACTCCGTATGCAGAAGTTATTCCAATTTAAAAATCGCCCAATATCCTCCATTTTTTGAATTTTAAAAAAATAAATTTAAAATAGAATATTCCACAAAATATTCCTTGGAATATTGCTAGAATATTTCAAAAATATTCCATTTCTGGAAGCGAATGGGAGGGTGCCACTGGCAAGCCCGGAGGCTGCCACATGGCCCTAGGCTATGAACATTGGAATAATTGTTTAAAAGTTTTGTATGAGCAGTGGGTCGAACCTGTGACCTGCCTATTACCACAGCAACGCCTTACCATTAGGCGAAGCTAGTGGAACGTAAACAATTGCCAGAACATGTTAATGATAAAGCCAGCTAACTGTCAGGTCAGCGGTCAGACACAGATTTCGAGGAGGTTTAACCACCCATGTGCCCAGACATAAATACAACTGCAGTTTCATCCGGCGGTTAAAGCGTGATTGGCGGTCAGTTTGGCGGTGGCGCTCATTTTGGCGGGCTTAATTGGCCCTTAACTAAAGTTAACTAGAGTTTATTTATGGGTTGACTGACAGTTCATGAATAGGCCATAACTTTGGCTAAGATAGGCCTTTTTGGACAAATTTGTTTTTGATTTTGGGTCTTTTTGACATTTTGAATCCATTGGCACCGATTTCACAACCAACATAGGTCATTTGTAGGTGTTTTTGCTTCGGTGAAGTTCGAGGAGCCACTAGGGCCTGTTCAGTGTTGGAGCTGCATTGGGTTGTGTGTAGCCATTGAATGTGAAACCAAGGTCATTCCTGACTGTATTCAGTGTTCTAAGTCCATTTATATAGCTCGTTTTGCCTGTTGAGGCATTCTTCACCTTGAATTTCTTTAGGGAAGATTTCAGGGCCACCATGGCCATTCCATTGGCTGTTTGGGGGCTGTATTCATCTATTTGTAGGTTTTAATCCCGTACATAAATTACCTGCATATGAATTATAAAAAACAGAAAATAAACAATTCGAGAGCATAACACATAAAGCACATATACACAGAGATTTTCCCTTGGATCCCAAAACCAGGACTACCAGCTTGATTTTTCATTATGTTCCTTTCAATGTTACAATACATATTTATACATGCCGAAGCATCCAATACCATGGACCGAAAACCATTGTGTCGAAAACCATGGACCGAAAACCATCGCGTCCAAAAACATGTGCGAAAATCATGCACAAAACATAGGTGGGTCCTCCCAACCTAACATAGGGTCCAAAACCAAAATTTTCTGGGGCACTACCCCGGACCCCATAAAGTGGGGTTACGGGTACCTCTCAAACCCCTTGTCACCTTCCCCCCTCTAACCCCCAGTTAACTATGTGGGCTAGTCGTGGAAAGAATATAACACAACCCAGCATTCTCCCACTTGTTGTTTTCTTTCCACAGGGGGCCATAAGAGAGCTTAGTCATTTATCCAGCCCTACAATGCCCATTGTTTCTCTACACCAAGAGAACTTCTCAGAGCTCACAGATTTTGTCAATGCATCTGCAGTATTTTTCAAAATGTCCACCTTTACCAGCAACACCTTTTTGTCTTCTATCATATCCCTCACAAAGTGATACTGAACATCAATGTGCTTTGTCTTTGAATGATATGCAGGGTTCTTTGCCAAGAAAATTGCACTTTTACTGTCACAATCTATCCTTATAGCTCCCTGTACTAACCCCATACTTGAACACAATCTCTGTAACCAAACTGCTTCGTTGCTTGCATGAGTGGCTGCCATGTATTCTGCCTCTGTAGTTGATGGTGCCACTATAGATTGTTTCTTACTCATCCAACTGACCGCACCTCCAAATAGGTTAAACACATACCCACTTATAGATCTTCTCTAATCCAGATCTCCAGCCCAATCTGTATCAACAAAGCCACGAATATCCAACATTCTATCCAATCCCGATCTTCCTTGGTAGCACAAACCATAATCACTAGCCACGCAAATACCTGAAAACCCACTTCACCGCTGTCCAGTACTCATTCCCTGGTTTTGACATAAACCTGCTCAATAATCCCACTGCATGTGAAATGTATGGTCTAGTACATACCATTGCATACATCAGGCTAACGACTGCACTTCCATATGGAACACGAGACATGTCCTCTTCCTCTTCTTGTGTCTTGGGACATTGTTCAGCAGATAATGTCACACCTATAGGGATAGGAACCTTCATTGTTTTACTATCCTACATATTAAACCTCTGCAGTATTGTCTTGACATACTTCCTCTGGTTTAACCAGAGCTTCCTCTTTGCCCGATCTCTTTTAATTTCCATGCCCAAAATATAGTTTGCAGCACCGAGATCTTTCATGTCGAATTTGAGGACAATTGGGTCTTCAAATCCTGGATAATTTCTTTGTCATTTCCAACCAGCAACATATCATCCACATACAAGACTAGATAAATAACATGGTCTCCAATTAATTTAAAATACACACCGTGATCTTCTTTTCTTCTAGTGAAGCCAAGTCCCCGTATGAATGTATCAAATTTCTGATACCACATCCTTGGTGACTGATTTAACCCATACAAAGACTTCTTTAACTTGCATACCAGTTATTTCCTACCCTTCACCACAAAGCCTTCAGGTTGCTTCATGTATATTTCCTCTTCAAGATCCCCATGAAGGAATGTTGTCTTCACATCCATCTGTTCTACCTCAAAATCAAAAGTAGTAGCAACAAATAAAAGTAATCTAATAGAAGTTACCTTGGCAATAGGAGAAAAAATATCACCAAAATCAATTCCCTGCACTTGGGAATAACCTTTTGCTGCCAACCGAGCTTTGTATTTCTCCACCTTTCCTTCTGCATTTGTCTTCTTCTTGAACACCCATTTTCTGCCAATGGGTTTC
>APFE031424297.1:84591-102649 GCA_000404065.3 Pinus taeda | reverse complement strand
GTCTTCTCTCCAGAGACCACTAGATTTTCTGCTCCACTTTCAGGAACCACAAAACTATTGCACCCATCAATAATAGTGGTACCTTGCAGCTTGTACATAGTTCCAATTCGAACTCCCCGCATCAATACCAATGCTCCCCAAACCATTTTGCTGGTATCCTTCTCGAACACTGTTTTTACACCTGCATCATCTAGCTTTCTTATAGAAATCATATTTTTGGCCAATGCAGGAATATGCAGAACACCCAAAAGTGTTCTAACCCTTCCACCTTGCAACTTCAACTTTACTTTTCAGCGACCAACGATTCTAGCCTTCCTATCATCCCCCAAGAATACATCACCACCATCGTATTTCTCATACTCGCAAAACCACTCTCTATGGGGAGTGAAGTGAAAGGATGCACTTAAGTCAATCAACCACACCTCATGATCTACATGTGTACTTGAAGAAGCCAAGTACACATCCCCACCTTCATCTGAGGTGGTTTTCGCCTCTGAAGAAGGAGCATCATCAGATTCCTTTCCTTTATCAGGAGCTTTAGATTTGCAGTCCCTTTTGTAGTGCCCTTCCTTTCTGCATTTCTAGGATACCACCTTTACAGGTTTTCCTGGAGATTTAGATCTCCCACTCGATGACTTATTTTTGTTTATGTTCTGGGACCATCCTCGTACAAAAAAGGCATCACCATTCTGGCTCTCCATATTTTCCATCTCATCTCCTCTGTCAGCAAGGATGAGACTATTTCATCAAACTGCAAGGTAGTTGCATTGCTACCTATTGCAATAACCAGACTGTCCCATGAATCTCGTAGAGAACACAACAAACTGATGCACTTATCTTCATCTGAAATTTTAATATCAACATATGCCAACTGACTTACCATAGTATTAAATGCATTCAGATGCTCTGTCACCAAGTCTCCATCTTTCATCCTCAGGTTATATAGCTTTTTCCGCAGGAACAATTTATTCACCAGAGACTTAGATTGGTACAAAGTCCCTAACTTGTGCCACAAAGCCTTCATCATAGATTCCCCTGATACATTCAACAATATTGAATTTGAGACACACAATCATATTGTGCTCTTTGCCTTCCAATCCAACTTCTTCCATTCTTCATCGGACACTCCCGTTGGTTTAGTACCCAGATCTACCACTATCCACTGATCTTTATCTACCAACAGATCCTCCATCTTGAGTTTTCACAACTCAAAACTCTGACCATTAAATTTCTCGATCTCTATCTTTCCACTGCTCACCGTCTTCTTTCACGACCATAATTGATCTCGTAGATCTCCCACTGAACAGGGTCTACCACAGGCCTGAGCGAAACCCCTCAGCAATAAAGGCGTCCCCTTGAAGCCAAAACAACTCTAATACCAAATGTAGGTTTTAACCCTGAACAAAAATTACCTGCATACGAATTCTAAAAAACAGAAAATAAACAATGCAAGAGCATAACACATAAAACACATATACATAGAGATTTTCCCCTGGATCCCAAAACCGGGACTACCAGCTTGAATTTTCATTATGTTCCTTTCAATGTTACAATACATATTTATACATGCCAAAGCATCCAATACCATGGACGAAAAACCATCGCGTCCAAAACCATGGACCAAAAACCATCATGTCCAAAAACATGTGCGAAAATCATGCACAAAACATAGGTGGGTCCACCCAACCTAACATAGGGTCCAAAACCAAAATTTTCCGGGGTGCTGCCCCGAACCCCATAAAGTGGGGTTACGGGTACCTCTCAAACCCCCTGTCACCTTCCCCCCTCTAACCCCTAGTTAACTACGTGGGCTAGTCGTGGAAAGAATATAACACAACCCAACACTGCTTTCGGTGATTCAAAAGCCTACTTCTGCTATCTTCGACCTTCTGAGTCCATTGGCAGAGGTTTCGTAACCATTGGAGGTCATCTTCAGCCTGAGCTTCTTCATAGAAGTTTAAAGGGCCACCAGGGCCATTTGGAGAAAGTACTGTTTAAGGTAAAATTTCACTGTTTAGTGCTTGGGGAAGAGCATTCTTAGCTATTTCCTATCTTCTGATTCTATTGTTACAGTTAGATTTGCCTTTAGAGGCACTTATTTACTTGTATTAACCTTTTCAACTTTCTTAATACAAGAAGACAAGCCCATTTTGGGAGGTTTGGTCCAGTAGATGTAGCCTAGGAGGGCTGAACTGCTTCATCATCTTTGTGTCATTATTTGCTAAAGAGATCATGCTAAACAAATCTGATATAATGTGTTAAACAACAAAATTAAATAACTTTCCTTCACACATAAACAAATAAACAGTTGCTCAAACTTATTTGTTTTATTTCGCAAGACATCAAGCTTCAAGCATGAGTATTTTAATGACATTTGAGTGTTTACTTGTATTATTTATTTAGGCAGAGCCTGTAGAGGGCTAGGTAGCCTCTGGATCTCATCCTCTCTTTAGAGGTGACATATTTGGTAAATGCCCCTACAATCTATCTCTGTATTAGAAATAAGAAGTTCTCACATTTTTAGAGTTAACCTTGGAGTTGTTTGCACATTTAAAATTATTGGAAATGGATACCTTGCACCCTTTATTCAAGTACATTCCATTTTCAGATCACTTAGTGATTTATTTTCTCTCTCTTTCTTGGACTTTGTCTTTGGCTGGGCTCTGATATCATGTTAAATTTAGTTAAGAATGGTATATTCTATGCTTAGCACAAATACTTCAATGTTCCTTTATCCCAATGACAATTTCCAATAGAAATCACAATAACCATTAATCACATTGACAATAAAATTATATAGAACATGAAACAAAATGCAGAAGACACACCAAGATAAGAGAACACCAGATTAGGCAGATCCTAGGGAAAAACCCCAATGTGGGGAATACCCTTTGATCAATTCTTCTTATTATTATATCAAAATGTTCAACGAAGAGAGAGAGAATACAAAAGTTAAATTGACTTGAAAAATTCAAAGTCAAAATAGCCTTGCCAAAATCTGCAGTCAACTATAGTCAAATTAGCCATAACCAGAAAGTCAAATATGGTCAAAAAAGAAATAGAATGTCCTCAAAATAGCTCGGTATTCCCCTGTCAAACTCAGCTTGATATGTTGGTCAAAGTCAACCCAAATCGGTAACAAAGTTAATAATCAAACTTGGTCAAAGCCTGAAATCTATGGTCAACCTGCAATTTTGGTTTGCAGTCAAAGTGCTCAGAATACCTTAGTTTTTGTGCCAAAAGATGTGGCTTTCCCAAACAGATAATCTCCCAAAAAATTGAAGTCAAACTCTCCTTGGAAGGTCAAAGTCAACATTGGTTAACACTGGTAAACTGCATAATTTTCTGAGATTTTCGGCCTTGTAATTTAGCTTTGAAATTCATCCTCCTTGTTCCACACATGTGAGAGAGAGACAATGCCCAATGTTGTATGAACCAATGAGAGAAGGATAGATAATGTGTGAGTGATGAAGACACCAAATGAGGTGAAAGGTAACTTGTATTTATACAAGTCATTGAGCCTGTGAAGTGACACATCCATTGGGATTTCTGAGCCTACATGATGACGAGGTTGACCTTGGAAATATGCATGTGTTGGGGCATAAATTCAAAATAACACTTTTTCTTGCCCAAATGAGATGATATTTATATCAATTTCGATCGTATCGAAAAAAAGGAATTTAATGAAATCATCATCTCCATCAAATGAGTAGTCCCAAGGTGGAATTTGGCCTTAGTTGCCAATTTTAGCATGTGTCCTTTCATATTCCAAACTATGCTAAGCCCATTCAAATTCACAGTTCTAGGTTTCTTCAAGGCAGTTCATCTTCACCAATTATAGATCCTTCTCTTCCTCCACATTCACAATAGATTGTTAAAGGTCATACCGTAATAGAGTTGGCCATGAGAAATATCACTATTTTGATCTTCACCCTTGCGAGCATTGTGGCAAGCGCACTCATAATTCAAAAAAATTCTTCAGAAAAAAGCATCTTGCAAGAATAAAGATTCACCTTGCATGGATCACCTCTTATCAATGGGCTTCGATAATGAAGAAGATATTTTAGTTATACTACATAATTTATTCCTCAATATTGACATGTCTTGCAATTTTTCTTTCTTCATCTTCTCACCTTGTATCTAAAAGGGAAGAATTATGGACATTGACAAGCATCAAGGATACATAAAGTGAGCATGAGCCACAACTTGAACTTGTTGCATGAGCCTAGAGCCAGAGTCAACCATACCCAAATTCAAAGTTGGGCTATAGAGATAGCAATGCCTCATGAGCATGCCTTTGGTTGGTGGACTTTTGTTGATGGTGCTAGACCTAGAAACATTTAGAGGACCTCCCCGATATGAAGTCCCAATTAAACCTCACACTATTTGGTGTAGGAGTCCCATCTGGAATACAGACCAGTTGCCAATGCAGTGGGTTTTAATGAAGTGCCTTGCTTGCAATAATGCATAGAGTGATGTATGATGACTTTGGTGAGAAAACATGTGTGATCCTGTGGACACTCAAGTGTGATGCATGAAGGTTCTGCCATACAAAAGGAAAAATAAGTGAGCCCTTAAAAGCCTATAATAGTATGAAACTTGAAAGGAACACATAAACATAAGGGACATCATAACCTATAATGCAAAATGGTTCACAAGTTAACAATGATGAATTAATACAATAACACACATTCAATAAGATTCGTACCAATGCAAATGAAATAATTCATAATCATAAGCGTAAGTTAAATAACATAGATTGAAAACATAAAAGGAATAGTCCTACTACATTTAAAACATATGCATGAAAACGTGCTGACTCTGAGCTTTTCTTAAGTGAAATTTCCAATCATACATACACCATTGACTGACCACTGGCCCCAATAGTGGAATGTGAATTCAGAATCACCTTCTCCTCCAAAGATATATACATCCTCTACACCACAAAGAAGCCAAGTCTCTCACAAAAATCCCAAGCCTCTCATTCTAAGTCTAAGCCTAGCCAAAAGCTTGGATCCCAAAATCCCTTTACATGAGTTATGAGGTTGTATTTATAACAAGAGGGGGTGACTATTCAACTCCCATTTGTGACTTTTGAACTTCCCTCATGACTCTTAAACTTATTTACAAAAATAACTTATTACATTACATCATGACTCTTCACATTCCAATATTGACACTTGGAATTTCAATTACAAATTATTTACAAATAATATTACAATTTACACTCATACCTATATAAGACAAAATAGGGTAGAGACAACTAGATATCCTAACAAGATGAAACACTATCATGCTTGAGTTTGGGGAAACTCTAGCTCAACAACTTCCACTTGATGTCTTGCGGTCACGTATCGGTTCCAAGATTGGTACTCTGCGATGACATCCCCAAATTGTGTGATGGTTCCTGGCTGGAAGTGGACTCTAGCCTCCATGGAATCGAGGTACAATTATTTGGAACCTATTTCAACTTCTAGAGCGTGAGAAACATTTTTGTCACTTGGATAGGGCCATCGATGTAGTTCTACATGTTCTGTATGTTCACCTTTAAATATTCCTTGGTGGAATTTTTTTAATCTTCTCTAAGTATTCTTCTATCTCCTTCTTGACTTGGCTCCTTGATTCAGCTTCAGTGAGTGAGCCAATTGATGGGATCCCTTGGGACTTCACCAAGAAATACAGATTGTTTTATAACCATGCATATGAGGCCTGAATGTTACCAATGAACAAGGCAATTTGTTTGTTGTTCTCGATCAACATCCACACTCTTGCTT
The DNA here is from genome assembly GCA_000404065.3 of Pinus taeda. NCBI lineage: Eukaryota > Viridiplantae > Streptophyta > Pinopsida > Pinales > Pinaceae > Pinus > Pinus taeda. Next base: position 96,875 of record APFE031424297.1, on the reverse strand, counting down.
TATTTTCTTGCCTAAGTCAAGTGATGCCCTTTGTATCACATTGACCATTCATGCACAACAAGGATTGCAACTTGCACATTCCTAAGAGTTTTGACAAAATATTTGCATTGCTTCTACAAGCCATGAAATTGGAAAACTTCCTTATGCGTGGTAATAAGCTCCACATAGAGATTCCGCATGGTCTCTCTGAGTGTCAATACTTCACCAAGTATTGTTGCCTTCATTTGCTCTAGATGGACCTATGCAGAAGCTACATTCTGAGCTATTGCTCAGAACTGTTCAACCTCTTGCCTGACAACCTGCAAGTTATTTTCCAATTGCTTGTTCTCGACCATCATATATTGAGTGTTTGAGTTTGCTGCACCTGTGAAGGCCAAGTTGGATGAGGCAATGGCTTCAAGATTCCTCCTAGTGTCTACCACAATCACCCTTTCTCTAATAAATGCAGAAGATGTGAGTTCTTTTGAAAAATTATCCTTATGTTCTTGTATAATCTTCTTCTGAAGTTCATCGTATGATAGACTATACGTGTCCATGACCAAATCATCATCAATAGGAATACATTCCTCTTACTTACCTGGAGCTAACTCTATTGCCGGAGGTGGTGGAGACTAAATAGTGACTTACTCTGTGCTAGGCATCAGGTCAACATCTTGATTCCGCGGCTCCAGTTCCACTTCTATGTCATCGATCTCTATCAACTATTCAATTTTCTTAGCAAGCTCTTAGTCCTGCACCTGTCCACTCTCCTCCTTTGCTGGTTGCTGATTTTGTTCTTTATATTCAACTTGTTTATGCACTGTTGCTTCTAATATTGCGTTTATCCTCTCTTCTTCTTCCTACTTCTGCTTCCCTTCTTCTTCCTGCTTCTGCTTCTCTTCTTCTTCCTTCTTCTGCTTCTCTTCTTCTTTCTTCTTCTACTTATCTTCCTCCAATATGCTCTTCTTTTCCCTATTCCTCCATTCTACTTTATGAATCCTTTGTTTCCTCTTTGCCTCTGCTGCTAAAGCTGATTTCACAATATCTGGATTCACTTTCATCCTATGGCTCCATTCTCCCCCTAGACTATAAGAAAAATATCTCTTTCCCTTATCATGCACGAGGTTGCTCCCTTCTGCGGGCACTGCTTCTGGAGTAGCTTCCTTTTGTGGAGTCACCTATGAAGTTCCTGGAAAATTGACTGGATCATGAGACTTGGAGGCATTATAAAAATTCTTCCATGGACCCTCCTTCTGCCAGTGAAATGTCTCGCTAAGCCACTAGAATTGAATTCTTGCATAGTGGTATTTTCAAATACCATAGGGATTATATGGATTAATGTCCTGAGTACCGAATGCAAAATTCTATATCGCCTTTCCTTTGGTATATGCAACTTTCAGGTTCTTGATCTCATAAAATCCAATTTTCATATGAAGAGTTGGCCAAGGTGATATCTTCTTCCTGTGCAAAGCTACTGAAAATCCTGTGGAGAGATGATATGAAACTTCTTACATGAAAATCTTATTGGTGGCATACCTTGGAAAAATATGCAGTGACTTTTGACAATTGAACAATTTAAGGAAGGTGCCATCTGATGAGGAAAACCAATGTGCAATCTCCGATACTGCTTCCATTTCCCCACATAAAATGCAAGGTGGTTCTTCCTCAAATGTTATCTTATAAAGAAGAATGAGGAAGTGGTTAGTTAGCTTCTCCATTACTCCTCGATCGATGCAATCCAAGAGTAGTTTGCAGTGGATGTGCACGGTAGGTTATCGAGGTGTCCAAGTCCAGTTCATGCGAGGGAATGGATTATGTGCAAAAATTGCATCCAGTAAATATGGAAATATATAAAATCTCGCTTGCCCGCCCTTGGAAGGATTTAGGGCGTTCATAACATGGATACTTAAATGTTGAGCCAAGAAGTATGACTAGTTGAATGAATTCCCCTTGTTCACAACCTAGTTCAATAAGCTTTCCCATCCTTCAGGAAAGGTCTCCATGCTCTGCTAACTGTAGGTTCTGCAGGCTAGGATGATGAACAATTGATAGGCCTTCCTAAGAGACTTTGTCTTAAATGTGTTGGTCGGTGTTTATCAAAACTTGGATGGCTCTTTCACCCAAACTTTAACAAAATATTTGTGCCCACATAGTTGTTGGCGACATAGAGTATGAATCCATAAGTGTCTCTGGCTTGAGAAAAATATGGTACATATGATGTTAATCTGCTGCTAGAAAAGTAGAAAACTTTCATCTGTTGGCAATGCTCATAGTCATGGTCTTCACATCAATATGTGAAACAATCCAAATGATAACATCTATACATGGAAAGGCTGGATATTTGCATGTAACCCTGTGTAGCCCTGATTTATGGACATTAAGGTATAGCTGTCAGTCCTCTAGATTTGCTTGGAAGCTCTTTACTGAAAAATATTCATTCACTTTCTGCCATGTAAGATTTGATTCTATTTCCACATATAGTTGAGTGTCTGAATATACAGTAAAGTTTACTGGCATACTCTCAACTGCATCCTCGATACTAATTTTTGTGGTATCCCTTAAAGTAGCTCTCATGAGTTCCATGATAAAAATGACTACTGGAGAGAAGTACTCAACAATTGTGATACCTGCAGGAAGAAAAAGGCACTGATGGCAAGAATAAATTAACTTTTGCAAATTCACTTTCAAAGTAAGATTAGGCAACAAACCGGTGAATTAATGAGAGAGATTGCACAATTTTGCAAGGGGAGTAGACTCGATGAGGGAACTGTGCATTGCATAGTCTTAGCAGCTAGTGTTGCAGCTTGAGGCTTGAGACTGCGCAATGTGCAATTCAACCTAGGTAGTGATAGGGAGAGAATTCACATTGCGCAATCTCAGTGGCCAAGGTGGCAGGTGTTAGTGTCAGTCTTGTCATACTGCCATCAATGATCAAAATTTGTTCTTTTGCATTTTCATAGTAGGAGTCCCATACTGTTAATTTTTCATCACACCATTAGGTCATGGATCCACTAATGGTTGAGATCACTTCAGTTTCCTTCATGAAATATACTTGTTAATCCTTTTTCTGTAGTCTTCAGTCATGGTTCACTTTCATTCTACAGTTCTGTTTCATTAGGTCATAGGGTTTGGTCTCATTAGGTTTTAGGGTTTCCACATAGTCAAATTTTATGGTTAAATGCCAATAAAGATCAGAAAGGACATGAGGATGCCAAATAAACTCAAGCAAAGTATCAGAAGAATTGAAAATTATTTTTATCAAAGTCAAATGTAATTTTCACCTGAAAACATGTTTTGAGGTGAAAACAAAGTATTTTGTTTCTATTCTTATTTTTTTAATGTATTTCATGTCCTATATGTAATATTGATCCTAGGATGCCCATAAGTCACCAAACTATACTGCCAGGCTACAAAGACTACAAAGAAATAAAGGCAACGTGATCAAATCCACCTGCAAAAGAAAAAAATGAACATGCATTAAAATCAGGGTTTCTACAAGGTAAAGAGACATTGGAAAAGTGGGTTTTCAAAAAGAAAAAATTAAAATGAGGTTCATATATAAACTCATTTTATTCTATTTTCATTCCATTGTATCATTTTTCAAATCAAAGGAGTCAAAGGAGAGAAGAAAAATCAATTTTCTAAGTGTTCTTGAGTGAAACAGGGGCGGTGCTGTGCGTAGGAAACGGGCACTGCGTTTCTGGAGGAATTTTGCGTGGCGTTGCACATAGGGCAATTTTTTCCAGTGTATTTTTCAACCGGCACTGCGCGTAGGGAGAGTGGCGCTACGCGTAGGGCATTTTTCACTCAGGATGACTTTTTTGCCTAATTTCGCCTATTTACTTGATTTCTCTTTCATGCAAGTGAATTTGCTAATTTAATTAATGCCATGGATTGTAAATGTAATAGTCAAACACTAGTAGATGGTATATTCATGGACAAAAAGTGGTTTTGAGGGTAATGAATCTGTTTCCACTCTTGTAGAGGCAAGTTGTTTGATTGCCTAGATTCCTGTTCTTAGTTTAGAAACAGTTGAACCAACTCCTCTTATCATGGTTTCGACCCCTGATGGCTAGGATGAGGGAGTTGGATGCCTATATTATGTATTTTCTTTGTCATTATCAAAGGTTTGATTCAACTGGATCCTCATGTACTGAACACATATCACTTTGTAGCAGTTTTGGCAGGAAACTAATAAAGTTGCAGCTATATTTATGGGATCCCTATGGTATGGCCTTTAGCATGTGTTTCTTCTTTTGTTATTATGTTCTCATGTGATTTATGTATGCCTCTTTCATTTGATATCTTCTGATTGGTTGTTTTCAAGTCAAATAGGTGGAATACATTAGGTTTTAATGCTTTGCCTTGGGAAAATAGTCAATATTTTATGTTTTTTCTATTGTTTAGGAAGGAATCATGACCTTCTCATGCCCTTCTTAGCTCCTCACTAGTCTAGAATTTCACCCTATCAAGTCTAAGGTGCTGAAGCTCATACCTACCTTGCCCCATAGAATCCCCTGTAGTTTTGACTTAGTTTCCCCGACCCAAATTTCCCGGCTGCTCCCGATCTGGAAAAAACACCAACAACTTCAATCAAAACCCTTGAGCTACTATAACTAGCATAAAATCTTGTTCCTGATCCAGTCATCTTGATTGAGATCCATAAGGAGAGAGCCCTCTCCCAGCCTGGTAGGGCTAGCTAGTAGGTTAAGCTTGGTTTGTGGTTACCTTGGGAATAACCTTCTTTCAACCTGAGGTTAAACCAGGAGTTAATAGTAGGACTGATCCCTGGGACTATGCAGTGCATAGTTGGGCTAGACTATACTGCACGTTGTGCAATATCAAAGGTGAATCACTCAGCTTGAGCCTTGGAATTGCACAATGCCCAGCTGGGAAAAGTAGTGCATGATCAAATGAAGTGTTGATTTGCTCGATGAGGGTGTAAGAAGCAAGAATATCTAAGTGATAATGCAAGTTAAAGTGCATATCTTACTAATTAGGGGTAGATAAATGTGAATTAATTACAGAAACTCAACAATGGAAGGAAAAACAAATATGTAAGGAGAGTTGCTGAAACGACGATCACTGGTGTGCAAAAACAAGAACCTTAATGTGAAACTTATGAAAGATGAAGAAAAAATGAATCAACACTTCTACAAGCTAATATAAGTTAAAACACCAACAACCATGAAGAGAAATAGTAAAAAAAAACACTCACAAAAGTGAAATGAAAAAAGTGACAAAAGATGACAAAAGAAAAAATCACCTGGAAAAGCGATGAAAACTCCAACAAAGGCTCCTTGATCTCCTTGGGAATGCTAGAGCTCCAAGATCAAATGTAAAAATGAGCTTTATAAGGGTCAATTAAATAGATTTGGGTGGATTTGGGTTTATGACACACATGCCTAAAATCAAGGAAAAAGAAACGCTTGGCGATTTTTTTTGAAAATAGCGACTGTGCCACCTTCGGGAAACTAATGATGAATCACTATTTCTAGGGATTTATTTTTAAATTTGTCTTTTTTCTTTTTCAGGAAAATTTCCATGCACACTGCTAAGGGAGATTGCACAATTCTGGAGAACTGGGAAACTTCTCGGCTTAGTGCATTTCATAGTTTCTGAGCTCAAGGAATGGATTACGCGTTTTCTAAGCTTAGTGTTGGGCTTCCATCCATGATTTTGCAATTATCAAACTCAAGGTTGAGCTTCCATTATGGATTGCACAATTTCCATCATCAAGGCTGGCTTGCCTTCGAACATTGCACAGTTTATGGAGGAAATCCCATGACTGTTGCAAGGTCAAGTCAGAAACTTAGCTTGTGACTCAAAAATATCAAATAAATATGAAAACAAGAAAACACAAGCACAACATAAAAGTATAAGTCTTGATAAAATAATAAATACTTGATAAAAGTACAAGCTAATATCCTGTAGACAGAAGGGAAGGCTCCAAAATCAAAGCATAGGAAAATGAGGGTGGTTGTAGCAGCTACAACACTTGGCGACACACTAGTAGAAATATAGCTCTTTGCATGGGTCTCGTCTCATGCAAAACAAGTCTAACTCTTCAGGAAGTATTGTTTAGCTCATTGATTTTTGTAGCTTCTTCACTTAGCTTTCGTTAAAGATATAGTCCCTACCATTCTCTACATCGAAGAGACACTTAACCAAGACAAGTCAAACTAAGTTGTTTTGATTGGGGATGAGGAGTATATAGATACACAAGTTAAAAGAATTTTCAGATTCTTAGTTTTCATCTCTGGTGTTGCTTCGCTATCTGTAAGCTTGGACAATACCCCAGTGGAGTGATCAGGAGCTCAATATTTGTCAAAAAATTGAAGTGTCATAATTTTGATAAGATTAGCTTCCGATTGAAGAGCTCATCATTCTAAATCCAATGGTGTGAACGAGACTCAAATTCGAGCTCGTATGTAGAAGTTAGAACAAGTCAAAGTTCAGGGTTGACTTGCCTACATGGCGGGATTAGATGACATGGCATAGCCCTTCAGTGAATGAGGAGGCACCAAGGGGCAGGCTGCCTTTGGCTCTTGCATATCGTAGCGACAAGAGGATCACATTATAGAATCAAGCCCGACAAGGATTGGGTTACGATGCGATATCAGCTAGAGTTGCGATTATGATGGATTGCAATCACATATTGGCGAAAGGTGGATGAGTACTGAATAATCGGCACCTGGTGCAAAGTAGGTTGCGATGCGATCTCAATCGCATATCACATAAAGTTATGGTAATCGGCCCCCGTTTCAAGCACGGTTGCGATGAGCTATGATTTCCGATAGCGATAGACTTCCGGATGTGATGTTTTATGTATTGTAGTTTATAACCCGACGGGTTCGCAGAGCGCCTGATGTAAGGGTGTATACACCGAGGGACTTAACTGATTGTGATATCTGACAAGAAACGAAACCATCACCTTAACCACTAGACCACCACTCTGCATGTGAACACTCGGTCTTTAACCGTGAAATAGGCAGGAATGATGGAAGAACTGTTGATTTCGGCGGGATTGCTAGTTTAGACTGTGGATAATGAATTTAACTGGCAGTAAGCCAGACTTGGAGGAGAAAATTGTGGGGAGACTTGCAGAAGTCATAACTAAGGGAATTTTCAACCAAATTGGATGTAAAAAGAGACTAGATAGCCATTTTTGGGCATTCTGAACCAATTGGAATAGGTTTCAGGATCAAAGGAGCACTTCTGGATAATATTTTTGCAAAGTGAAGCCTATGGGTTCCCTGGTCAACTAGAGTGTTGATTCAGTTTATGGAGGAGTATGAAGATGGAGATAACCTTGTAGGGGTATTCCAACCTCCATATGTTTTCTGCAGCAACCATTATAGTATTGCTATAGTTTTATTTCTTCTTTGCTCTATGTGTATGGAGAAAGAGCCTTGTTTAAGTACTTCAAGTGGATTTTTGTACTTGTTTATGCTCTTGGAAGTTGGAGTATGGGGTCTTGATTTGAGAGCCCTTATCTTGTTGATTGTTTTATGAATAATTGTAGGTTTTTGTATGTTTAGAGTGATAATTATTTGTAGAAGAATGTTTCCTTGAAGGGGAAACTAGCCACTCTTTTTGTCAACACATTTATGTACTCTTTATTTGAAGAATTTTGAGCATAATGAGAAGGATTCATGCCTTTAAAGCTGATCCAAGGAGATGTAGCCCAGGAGGGGTGAACTCCTTTATCAATGGCTGATGTGTTATTGTTTGATGCATGCTTCCATTTAGTGTTTTGGTTAAATGTTTTAAGTTTTTCTTCATTAAACTATCTTAAGCAAAAACACATAAAATTAATCTTTTTACTTGTTATTTTGGAGTACAACCTTAAGCAAATTTTTATATTCTGATGAGGGGAATCATCACAACATAACTAATTTTCCCCAATTCAGATCAACTTGGTATCAAAGCATGGGTTTTCTTTGTGCAAGGAGGAATTGACTATTGTTTTCAAGTAAATGTGTTTTGAAGCTCATTCAGGAGAAGGTTTTGGAAAGGAGAGCAATATTGTTTCAATATCTACCACCAAGTTCTACCTCAAATTGTAGTAGAAGCTTAAAACAAAGCATGTCCCAAGGAGGAGAGCTTGCAAGAATGTCAAAGGATGTGAAGGCTTTTAGAAAGGATTTCTTAGACATGGCAGAAATGGTGAAAGTACTCTATGAAGAGAGGAATACCAATTTTCAAGGTGAAAGCTCTAGACCTGCAAGAGGAGAATGTTCTCCAAGGGAAGAAGGTAACAAGAATGGTGATAAACCACCATCTTCTCCACAATCTTCATGTTTTTCTACAACTTTTATGCAAGATGCTAGTGTAGAAAGTCCTTTAGAGAAGGTAGATGGACAAGTTTGTACCTTTTGTGCACGTGATGTGGAAGATGAGGTTCTATCAGCACCCAAATCCAAGGAGTTGAAAGAAGAGAGCCGAACAATCCAAGAGGACACATCTTGAATTAAAAGGGAATTTGAAAGCCTCTTCATGTGTCAATATAAAGATGAAGAAAATGGTAAGAATTTACATGCTTCTTCCTTATGCGAAAGTATTGATGTAAATTCATTTGTGGCCTTTGAAAAACACAATAAAGGCATTGGATCCAAACTCTTGACAAAGATAGGTTACAAGGGAGGAGGCCTTGGAGTAAATCAGCAAGGCATTAAAAATCCAATTGCAGCAAAGGAAAGACCTAAATACGAAGGCTTAGGCTATGTCACAAAAGAAGAATGGACTTCTAGTGATGGTTCATGGGTCACGTGTTCCTTTTTCTGTAAGGGAGGACACGTGGAGGCAAGATATTAGAACCTACAACCAGAACTGGTTCCCACATGGTTTGTCAAACATAAGAAGGATTTGAAGGGGAAAACTTCTCCAAAGAGAGATGAAAGCATCGAAGAAGGGAAGCTCAGTTCTTCAAGCCACGTGAGTTCCTCATGAGTCATTGTTATGAAACCAGTTCACAAAAAAAATAGAAAAGATACATCAACGCCTAAGAAATCAACCTCTTCGAGGGGCCAACCTCCTTTACATCACAAAAATTAAAAATTCTTGGATGATACAAATGAAAAGACCTCCTTTCTATATATAGGAGTCTAAGGGGTCATAATATAATTAGAGCGGACAAAATAATAATAATGTAAGGGCACAACAATAACAACAGTGGGCTTCTATGGGGCACAATAATAACAATATGGAGACTACATGAGCACAAAAATATAATAAGGGGGTTTCACGAATAACAATAAGGGGTTACACTAATAGTATATGGACCTAACATGACCCTCTCCTTCAAAAAGTGTTGTCCTCAACGCTTGAGTAGTACTAGATGCTTCTGTATACAATTCTCGTCCTCCCATGTGGAATCTTCGGCGGGTAAGTTCTTCCACATAATGAGATACTATGAAATTGATCGATTTCATAGCTATCAGGTTCTTGTTTCCATGACTGCTTTAGGTTCCGATATTATTTTTCCTTCCTCATCAAGTTCCGAGAATATTGTTTGAACTAGGAGCTTCTCACCTATAACCTTCTTTAAGCATGAAACATGGAAAACTATGTGCACTCGGGAAGATGCAACATGCTCCAATTTGTATGCCATACTAACAATCTTTTGTAACACCTTGTATGGACCAAAATACTTTGGCGATAATTTATTATCCTTCTTAGCTTGCTTGAGGGACATTTGTTTTTATGGTTGTAGTCATAGAAATATCCAGTCACCTACATCAAAACTTCTTTCACTGCGATGTTAATCTGCATGTTATTTCATTCTATTATGCACCAAAGTGAGGTTATCCTCTAAGAGTTTGAGAACTTGTTGTTGATGCCCGATGTGATCCTCCATTTCTTGAACCTTAGAATTTTCTTTTAAAGATGATGTGATGGACAGTGGATGATATCCATAAAGTGCCATAAATGGGGTCATTTTTGCTGTAGTATGGAAGGAAGTGTTATACCACCATTCAACTAGAGCAAACCACTTGACCCGTTATGTCTATTTATCTGATACAAAGCAATGAAGATATACTTCCAAACATTTCTTCACTATCACAGTTTTCCTTTCAGATTCAGGATGATAAGATGAGTTATGATCTAACTGAGTACCCAAATATTCCACCTCTTGTACTCCAAAGAAACAATTGGAGCTTTTTGCATATAAATGTTTCTCCTCCAATAGTTTGAGAACCCTATCAACATATTGAACATGATCCTTTCAAGAAACTATGTAGATTAGTATATTATCAAAAAATACTAACAAAATTTTTCTAAGTAAGGGTTTGAAAATGGAATTCATCAAACCTTGAAATGTAGAAGGTGCATTGGTAAGGCCAAAAGGCACGACCACAAATTCATAATGACCTTCATGAGTTATAAATGTTGTTTTTAGAATGTATTCAATATTCATTCTGGTTTGATGATATCCTGAACGAAGATCCAACTTGGTGAACTAAATTGCTTCATGTAATTCATTCAATAATTCATTAATGATAGGAATGGGAAAATCATCTTTAATAGTAAGCTTGTTGAGCTCCTTATAATCCGGAAACATGCATCATGATCCATCCTTCTTGTGTACCAATGTCATTGGAGCAGAGAAAGAACTTTGACTAGGCTGAATGATACCAACCTCTAGCATTTCTGCAACCATACGTTCAATTTCACGTTTTTGGGCATATGGATATCTATAAGGCCTGATGTTTGGGGGAACACTTCCTGGAATCAAATGAATAGCATGATCATGATCAAGAATAGGTGGGATACCTTTGGGAGTCTCAAATACCTTGGAATGATTGTCTAGAAATTTTGGAGAACTAGAGAAATAGATGATTTCGATATGGGTACCTCTAGTGAACATAATTGTGCAATTTCGCCCTGTTTTTCTTTATTTAGAAGCTTTTTCATCCTGTTAAAGCTTATTATATTTCCCGGTTTCCATGTGATACCCCTTAATTCTACCTCCTTTCCTTCCCAAAACAATTTCAAGAAAATTTCTTGAAAATTAAAAGCTATCATGCCCAAACATTGCAGCCATTGAACTCCTAGTACAACATCTGCACCACCCATTAGAATGGAAAGCATTGGACTATTCAAGACATATTATCCCATGGATAGCTTGATATTATGGCACTTTACAGAGAAATTTGTGGTTCCTCCATTTACAACCATTACTTGACACTCTAGTGTTGGATATAGGAAGCAATTCAATTCCTTGGCTATCTTACAATGAATAAAATTATGGGTACTACCTGAATCAATCAACACTATTGATATGCCCTTCTATCTTAAGAGTTTGAGGAGTGGTAATTCCTATAAATGCATTACAAGATATGGTTAGTTTCATTTCTTCTTTCTCTAGGATTGGTTCTTGGTGTATATCCTCTTATTTTGACTTTTCTTGTTCCTTTTATTGCTCCTCTTCCCCATCTATGTAAGTTAATTTCTTATCAGCACACTTATTTTCTTCTTTCTCTAGGATTGGTTCCTAGTTTATATCCTCTTCTTTTGAATTTTCTTGTTCCTTTTATTGCTTCTCTTCCCCATCTATGTAAGTTAATTTCTTCTCACCACACTTATGACCTTTAGTGTATTTTCTATCACAATTGTGACAAAGCCCTTTTGATATTTTTTCTTCCAATTGTTGTGGTCTCAACCTTGTAGGTGGTGAAAGGCTAGGAGCAACAACACTTCCATATTTATAGTTATGAGTGGTAGGCTTGCTTGTTTCCATAATTTTTGTTTCAATTTTTCTTGCCAACTTGTATGCCTTCTTGTTGAGGGAATTTATCCCCTAGGGCTTTTGGGTGGAAACCCTAGCAGACTGAAAGTTGTCTAAACAGAGAAACACACATTCACACATCCATTATGCTATTAAAAGTAAATTCTAAAGTAAGAAGGGCATACCTCAGGTCCTACGTCTGAGAAGTTCCTTAAGGGTCCAAACCCTTCTTCAAGTCCCTTTCACTCCTTTGTCCTGTAAAACAACCAATTCCAAAGAATACAGCAGTATATGGACAAAGACTTATAAATAAATCATCTTTATGTTATAAAAGAAGGAAGTTAGTTATGAACTTGAAACTACCATTCACATATGAGATTCAAACATGAACATCATAAACATAAAGAAGAAGCATATCGGGAACCAAGACATGTTTCTTTATTATAGACAAATAGAATGTACAAAAGGAGTAATATCACCTGAGTAACCTTTCGCAGGCTCCAAGCAAAGCTTCCTTCCGGATCCGTCCAGCCTCAAGCCTTTAGCATATCTCCTTCCAAGATTCACTCCATGA